>CADDIJ020001137.1:0-56520 GCA_902809745.2 Tetradesmus lagerheimii | reverse complement strand
CACACACCCAGCAGCATCAGCAGTGGACGCGGCGACGACAGCGGTGGCAGCAGCAGCAGGATTGCAGCAGCTGTTGCGTTGCAACGCACATGTGTGATAGGCAATGGCTGCTCTCCCAAGAAAGCCTGTTTCTTGGGAGGAAGCCTGGAATGACAATTGCACAAACCGAGTTGCAGCTGCACCCCTGCTGCTTGTGCTGGACCTGCTGCTGCATCTCTGCTGCTTGTATCAAACCTGCTGCTGCTTGCATGTGCAGGAATACGGCGAACTGCAGGTGGCAACGTGTGAGCAGAAGGCCAAGCCTGCGCTGGACAGCATCGTGGACAAGATACAGAAGGTGCGCAGGCAGCGACAGCAACAAACTGGCACAGCAACCACAGCATCTGGCCAAGAGGCCAGCTAGCACACAGCCAGGGCTGTGTGTGCCTTCTGCCTGCTTATTGTTTGACAAGCCTGTCTGTTTGCCGCATGCTTGACCTGCCCGGTGTGGTTGTTGCCTGCAGGCACTGGAGAAGCTGTGCCGCGATGTGCAGGCGCAGGCTGTGCTGTACCAGGAGTCTATCAGAGACGCCTCTGAGCTTGAGGACACCACAGGGGTGGAGCTGCTGCAGGGCAGGACTGGCGGCCATGCACGGCCCATGGTCGTCATCAAACAGGTATGTAGAGGACACACCAGCTGTGCGCGAGTTACATGTTGGGAGCGCTGAAGATGTCAGCAGTGCTTGCTGTGCTGATCGTCATGATTCAACGCAGCTTGTGATCACGCGAGTTGACATCTGCTGTGTGGCAGCTCAACATGGTCATGGCATTGTGGCGTGGCCTGCTTGTGCTTGCAGGAGAAGCTGGAGCGTGCTGCCAACTATGCGCGCATCATGGAGGAGCTGCAGCAGCTGGGGCAGTTTGTGCGCCTTGCAGACTACCTGTTTGTGGAGGGCGTGATGTGAGTGGGGAGAAAGCCAGAATCTTTGTGTTTATTAAGAATCTGCTGCATTACGAAACGCAGTGCGTTTCTGCCGTTGAGGGCCTCAGTGGCATCTTATCAACCGTTTGTGACATCCTCTGCCAGCCTGGCACACTGAGTCTGATGATGACTGATGCTGCTGTCGTGTGCTGTGTGCTTTGCCCTGCAGCAAGTCTGCTGTCTGCTCAGTGGAAGACCTGCTGACTCTACTCACTGCACACAAGCAGCAGGTGAGCACAGCTTGTGTACAGGCGCACCAACATCCAGACAACACACCTGAACATAGCACAGCTGTGCAGCCCTGGTGTGAAACGGCGCATTATCTGCAGGCTGCTTGCATGTCGTCATGTGTGCCTGTGCTGACTTTGTGCTAGCACTAACACATACTTGTTTGCCCGCGTGCAGACGGACAAGCAGGCCAAGGCGCTGTTCCAGGTGTTCGTTTCGTTTGAGCCAAAGGGCCTGGCTTTTGCACCCAACGAGGCTGCGATACTGGAGGAGATCAATGCCAACACGCTGGAGGGCATCATATCAGTCGCACAGGTGCTTTTTGCTGTCAGACAGGGGCTGGCCGTGACATGTTCTGTTCATGCTGGCACATGGCTTATGGAGATCAACAATGAGAGGTTCCGGGGTAGCATGTGCAGGCGTTATCTGTTCATGTCACCACCAGTGTCGTGAGGTGTGGTGCTATGCACAAATAAATGGCAGTCACATCGAGACATGAGCTATTGCGCTGCACTGTCTGCCACTGTTTGCCGCTGCAGGGTGCCCCGCGGCTGCTGTTCATGCGTGCGTTTGCGCACCTGTTTGAGGGCAAGCCCAGCGGCCTCAACACAGTGAACATCCTGCGCAGCATGCCGCACCTGACGCAGCTGCGCGCCGCCATCAACCAGACAGTCATTGATGACTTCACTGCAGCACGCGAAGCAGTCAGGGTGGGTGCTTATGCTTGCATTGTACCTGCTTACCTCAAGCATAGCTTGATGGGTGAGAGCCAGAGTGCTGCCATGTGACTGGGCACTATGGCCGGCCCTGCAGGTTGAAAATTGAATGTGGGTTGCTGTGTTATGCTGTTTACAAGTGGCTGTGTTTGCTGTCTGCAGGAGCTAGGCGCTGGTTACCGCAAGATCTGGGACTTTGGCCGCACCTGGGACCCAGATGCATATGCAGCACAGCCGCGCAGCTTGAGCGAGATCCGGCGCGACCTGGTGCTGCAGCGCAACCGGAAGGCCAGCCTTGACAGGATGAAGACAAACATGGCAGTGGGCTGCCTGCAGGTAGGGTGTTGCATGTACAGTCTGCAGCCGCTGCGGACCATATGGCATATGGTCAAGTGCCTGCAGGCGAGTGACTGGCTTGAGAGTACCCATCGGAATGCCATGTTTAGCTAGGCATGGCCATGCTGTTGTGCAGTTTGAAAGATTGCTAGGCAACCTGTTTTGGAAAATGTCTCGCTCAATGTCGCTGTCCCTGCAGGTTGATGCAAAGCCGCTGCGTGCTGAGCTGGTGCCTATCACAGCAGCAGCGCTGGAGCGCATCAAGCTGCTGCTGCTCAACATGGCAAGACAGGTGAGCAGAAGAAGCGCACATAGGATTTCATGAAAGCTTGCTCACCATGCACAACATGGCAACTTGGCGGCAGCAATCCGCACGGGCCGGTGATGCTCTCTGCTGTCGATCGCACTCTCTAACTTCTGTTCTGTGTGTGTCACTGCAGGCAACCCTTGCTGTGCTTGATGACATCACTGCCCGCATCCAGATGCTGGCAGCACGGCCGACAGGGCTGGACGAGTTTGTCAACTACATGGTGGGTTTACGGGCACTATCTGCATGCATATCATGCAAGGCGACACTGAACAAACTTGTGGCAGGTGCTGGCACCAGTAGTGTATTTCGTAGTTGCACCCTCCATGATGTCAAATTTAGTGCCGCATGCAGGCAGCAGGCTAGTACACTACAACACAACGTGTGGTTGGCGTGCTTTCCTGCAGGTGCTGCACACTGCGCAGCTGGATGACCGCAAGCTTCTGTCCAGCCAGGTGGGCCAGGTGGATGACATGTACGAGAGCCTGGCTGCGCACGAGCAGAAGGTGCCCACAGCTGACCAGGTCAAGCATGATGACCTCACTGAGGCGCTGGCTACCTTCCAAACGCAGCTGACTGAGGTGAGGCGTGCAGGTGGATGCATTATACATATTTACGGGGTGAAGCGGTCAGGTGACAGAGATGCAGCCAGAAGCTACCAGCGTGAGGTGCATGGCCAGCGCCGTGCCCTGCATGTTACAACAGGTGCAATGCTGCTACTGCACGCGTATGAAAGGCCGTGCCACGTGCGTGTGCCTTGCGCTTGTTGGGTGCCTTATGCTATGTTGGTCGTTGGCATGGCTGCAGGGCAAAGAGTTCATTGCTGACAACAAGGAGGCGCAGTCAACCACGCTGGCTGCCAACGTGGCGTCAGTGAACGAGGAGCTGCGCGGCATCATCGGCAGCCTGCATGCTGGTGAGCAGCCACCAGCGGTTGCCATGCCTGCTGCTACCTGCGTGCTATCAGCTGGCCTGCTGCATCTACGGTAGTGTTCCATCTCTGCAGCCCAGCCAGCAATTTAACTAAGATGCATGTACTGTGCTGTGGCGGGCCACCCTTCTGTACTGCTTTTGATGTGTTGCGTGTGTTTATGCTGCACTGCAGGCAAGTTTGTTGACGCCTCGTCAGACCCAGATGAGGTGGTGAATGACTTGGAGGCGCTGCTGCAGCACATCAGCGGCCTAGGCGAGGCACTGGGGCTGTACAACCAGTATCTGGGACTGTTTGATGCAGCGACAGACGATCTCAGCACGCTCATGATGGCTGAAAAGGAGGCAAACGGGCGCTACCAGGTGCGCAGCTGGCATCTTGTGTATGTGTGTGCCTGCTAGGGTCCAGTCCGCATGGCATAGCACACTGCACAAAGCAGAGCCGAAAAATATAGTCCTTGTGCTGACTGGCCACACGGGTTTGGTGTTGCTGTTGTCTGCTGCAGCTCTGGCGCAGCGTGCGTGACTTTCTGGAGCAGAGCAGGGCATGGACGGAGGAGCCCATCCTGGATGATGATGGGATGGTGCTGCTCAATGTGGAGGCTGTGCGCCAGGAGGTGGAAGACTACGCTGCCAAGGCCTACAAGTCAGCAAAGGCCAACAAAGATGTGAGCAGAGGCCCACCGCTGCTGCTGACACGCATGGGCACACTGCCGAAAGTGCTGCAATACATCCGGCAGAGCCGCAGCATAGCCGCATAGGGGCGTAGCCTGGCTTCGCTGCGCTGTAAATATCAGTGGCTTAAGATTAGCACTCATGTTTTCCTGCATGCTGGCTGGCTTGCAGGACCAAGTGGTGTCCCGCCTGAAAGATGTTGTGGACGATTTCAAGGAGCTGCTGCCGCTTGTAGAGGAGCTGGGCAACCCAGCACTGCAGGTGAGGGGCCCTATTACAGCACAATGCAGAACATGCAGACTGCATCTACTGCAGTGACCATCGCTGGCAGTGCAGCGCAGCAGTTGTGTTTGTCTACGTAGGGCAGGTACATTGCAACACTGTGTGCTATACTCTGTGGCGGCTGGCACATTGCGTAGTGATGAGTATGCACTTGAGCTGGCCGGCTGACGTGTTCCAAATGATTGATGCTGTGCAGGCACGCCACTGGAATGAAATCTTCAACATCATTGGAGCGGACATTGCACCAGGCGAAGATGGCACTGGTGGGTGCTGTGCGTGCCACAGTGTCAATACGCTGCTTCTCCTGCAGGCCTAGTTGTTGCATTGGTTTGCATGCTGCGCAGCTGCCAGGAATTTGTACCAGAAGCAAACTGCACAGTGCTGAACGCGGCACCTTGCACCACCAGTCACGCGACCCCTTGTACAAGTACCTAGATTGACGCTCGCCCTGATTGCTTATTTGTCGATGTGTATACGTACGATATCCTCCTGCAGGCTTTGCTCCGTTCAGCATCAGGCAGCTGCTGCAGTTTGATCTGCTGGAGCAGCTGGACAAGCTGCAGGTGGTGGGCGCAGCAGCCAGCAAGGAGGCAGGCCTAGAGAAGGCCCTCAGCAAGATGCAGTCTGACTGGGATGGTGTGGCGTTCAGAGTGGTGGAGTACAAGGACAATGGCACCTTCGTGATCGGCGGCACAGACGAAGTGCAGGTGGGGGCGAATGCTGCGTCAGTTGGGGCATATGCAATACAAAGCCTCCACCAATAGGCTGCAAGTACAAGACTTCTGCTGCATGTTGGGTGTAGATTGTAAGTTGAAGGCTGTCACGCACATGACAGCCTTCAACTTGCAGATTGCACCCAACATGCAGCAGAAGTCTTGTACTTGCAGCCTATTGGTGGCGGCTTTGTGTTCCATACCTCTGCCGTCATTTGTTTGTGGCACTAGTTGTGCTGTGCTTTCAAAACCATCTATGCGGCTGTGTTTCTTGTGGTGTCTGCAGATGCTGCTGGATGACCAGGTGGTGAAGACGCAGGCCATGCGTGCCAGCCCCTTCATCAAGCCACTGGAGGCTGCAGCGCTGTCATGGGAGAAGCTGCTGCTAGCGGCCCAGGTATGCCTAGCACCCTCCCAGCACCCTCCCAACATATCCACTCACATTTATGGGAATCCACAGTAATGTAAGCATACATTTTGCCCAAGTCATTTGTGCCATACAGTACAGTTTGTTCATGCAGTGCCCAATAGCTTGTGTGATACAATTCTCACCAGCCTAGGGTGTGTTGATGCCTGCAGGAGCTGCTGGACAACTGGCTCACCTGCCAGTCCACCTGGCAGTACCTGGAGCCCATCTTCAGCAGCCCGGACATCCTCAAGCAGATGCCAGAAGAGGGAGACAAGTTCACGCAGGTGACCCTGCATGTGCCATCAACAGCGCAGCCCCATGCGTCCATTCACCATGCTGCAAGTGCAAAGGCTCCGCCTGCGTTATGGCTTTCAACAGTACTTGCCCGGGACGGTTGCACAACACGAGTTTATGCTCTGACTCTGGTTGTGTTGTTGCCGTGCTGCTGCAGGTTGACACCACCTGGCGCGACTTGATGGAAGCTGCGCATGCCACGCCCAGTGTGCTGGCGCTGGCCAAGGACCCCGAGCGCCTGGCAAGGCTGGAGGAGGCAAACAAGCTGCTGGAGGAGATACAGAAGGTGCGTATACATGCAGCCTCAGGTTTGGAACTATGCTCTGCCTGCACAATCATTTGCCTCCTCTGCTCAGCAGGGAATTGACAAAGGTGCTGTTGGTGCCTGTGCGGTGGATAGCGTGTGGTGCCAGAATGTAACAATGTCACTTGTGTGGGTCATCATCATCGTCATACTACCCAATAAAGCCATAGCATCAAGGTGTGTGGGTGTGACTGACACTTGTGCAGGGCCTGGCAGCGTACCTGGAGCTGAAGCGGCTGGCGTTCCCGCGCTTCTTCTTCCTGTCCAACGATGAGATGCTGGAGATCCTGAGTGAGACAAAGGACCCAACACGCGTGCAGCCGCACTTGAAGAAGTGCTTTGAGGGCATCGACAAACTACAGTGAGGAACTGCAACGTGTGGATCTGGTCCTGATCACCGTCTGTTCACACTGCTTGATGCTGTGCTGCTGCTAACAGATCTCAAACATAAAATACCAGTACATCCGCGTAATATTATTATTATTATTATTATTATTATTATTATTATTGATTATTATTATTATTACATCCGCGTAACATTGTGGGTGGGGTGAGCGGTTTAGAGCACGCACGAACATGTCATGCCCTGCTGATTGTTGCTGCTGCTGTTGGTGCTGCAGGTTCCAGCCCAACAGTGACATCACTGGCATGATGAGCGTGGAGGGTGAGCTGGTGCCATTCAAGACGCGCATCGAGCCATCAGAAGCCAACGGCGCAGTGGAGAAGTGGCTGGTGCAGGTGCGCCAAAAGCTCAGTGTGTCACCCCTGGTATGGTTGTAGGACCACCAATAAAGCATTACTGTCAACTTGCCCTTAGTGCAATGTGCTTGCTTTTGTGCAGCACGGGATTTCTTTTTGTTACCCTGTGTTGTCTTGTGGCCACTGCAGGTGGAGGCTGGCATGATTCAGTCAGTGCAGGAGGTGTGCAGGCAGGGCATTGCTGCCTACGCCACCACACCGCGCGCCGCATGGGTGCTGCAGTGGCCAGGGCAAGTGGTGCTGGCTGTGTCTGCCATCTTCTGGACCCAAGAGGTGGCAGCAGCAATGGCAGCGCCAGCAGCAGGCAGCAATGCTGTCAAGGTGGCTGAGCCGGGCAGTGGCAAGGGTGCTCTGGCTGGTGTGGCTGCGCGCTGCACAGCACAGCTGGGAGAGGTGGTGGAGCTAGTGCGGGGAGAGCTGTCAAACCTCAACAGGTGGGCAGCACAACTCACCAGCAGGTTTTCGGACCCAGCGCTGTTCCACAACTGCTGGCACTGAGTTTACTGTACGTGTTTGGACAAAGTCTTTGAATATTGATTAACTGGTCGTGCGGACGTTGTGGCCATTGTCTTGCAGGGCTACGCTGAGTGCGCTGGTGGTGATGGATGTGCACGCTCGCGATGTGGTGGCTCAGCTGGCTGCTGAAGGCATCGAGGGGCAGCCGCAGCACTTCAGCTGGCTGAGCCAGCTGCGCATGTACTGGCAGGAGCCGGAGAAGGGCGCAGACAATGATGGCAAGACCATCATCGTGCGCATGATGAACGCACAGGTGCGGCATGGTACATCGAGCGCACATAGTTATGGGAGACTGGGCTGCATATGATGCAGCTGTGGCACGTAATGCAGTTTGTCAGTTGATAGCAGGGCACTTGTGGTTGTGACAAGCTGCATGTGGTCCGCTTTATGTGCAGCAGTTAATTGCGTTTGCTGTTGTTCGGCAGTGGTTCGGTTGAGAACATAGTGACAAGCTGCATTTGTTGTGCTGCTTGTCCTGCAGGCTGAGTACGGTTACGAGTACCTGGGCAACAGCAGCCGCCTGGTGGTGACACCTCTCACTGACAGGTGCTACCGCACACTCATCGGCGCAGTGCACCTCCACATGGGTGGTGCACCTGAAGGGTAAGCAGTGCTGCACTTGTGCCTATCCTTTGCAGCTGCTGCTGCTGTACATGACGCAATCGCACTTGCAGGCGGCTGACACCAGGTGCTGGCTGAAACACTGTCATTGTTGCTGCCTCACTGCTTCTTCCGCCTGGCTGCACTCCCTGTTGTTACTGCTGTGCAGGCCTGCAGGCACAGGCAAGACAGAGACCACCAAGGACCTTGCCAAGGCACTGGCGAGGCAGTGCGTGGTGTTCAACTGCAGCGACACTCTGGACTGCATCACCATGGCCAAGTTCTTCAAGGGCTTGGCCAGCAGCGGCGCCTGGGCATGCTTTGACGAATTCAACCGCATTGACCTGGAGGTGAGCAATGAGGCCTCATTCTGTGTGAACACCTGGCATGTGGCAGGGGGGCACATTTGCTCAGCGGGGCATGCTATCGTAGCGTCCAAGGCCTGCAGTTGGCGCTTAGTTCTCCTGCAGAATCCTGAAGATCTGCTCCTTTGTTGGAGAGCTTTTAACAGTCAATGCTGTTTGCCTGCTGCTTGTGTGCACAGGTGCTGTCGGTGGTGGCTCAGCAGGTGATGGAGATCCAGCTGGCAGTCAAGGCCAAGCTGCGCACCTTCACTTTTGAGGCCAGCGAGCTGCGCCTCAGGCCCAGCTGCAACGTGTTCATCACCATGAACCCAGGATACGCAGGTGCGGCGGTGCAGCTAGCTCATCATTCGCTGCTGTCCGGGCAGAATCTGGCATGTGCACCTGTTCATTCCGCACCCCTGGGGCTGGTGCAGGCAGTCTTAGTGTGACGAAGGAGACCGCCAGCATCAGCGACTACAGCATCCCAGCTGAGTTACTGTACGAGAAGCTGCTGTCACCTGCATAACAATCAATGCTTTGAAACGTTGTACTGCTGTTGCTGCGTACTGTTACGTACAGGCCGCAGCGAGCTGCCTGACAACCTGAAGGCGCTGTTCCGCACAGTTGCCATGATGGTGCCTGACTACGCCATGATCGCAGAGATCCTGCTGTTCAGCAGCGGCTACATGAAGGTGCGTGTACTGGCGATGGTGTCTGTCAAACAGGCATCTCTGACGGATACCCCCTCTGCATAAATTCGCCTAGGTTATCAACTTGCAAACAGGACGCTTTCATGCCAGACAATGCATCTGTGTGCGGCACACCATGCTGCCAGATGGCTGACGTCAGGCTCTGGGATCACTGGCTGTCCATTTGCTGACAGATGCTGTCTGTTGTGTGTGACTGCAGGCCCGGGAGTGTGCACGGAAGATTGTGGCAACGTACAGGCTGTGCAGTGAGCAGCTGTCAAGCCAGGACCACTATGACTATGGCATGCGCGCTGTCATGGCGGTCCTGAGAGCAGCAGGTGCGCTGGGTTACCGAAAATTTCTGCACTCTGGGGGGGAATTGACTGCCTGCAACAGTGTTTGCAGCAGCTGCACTGCTAGCAACATGCTGCTGTTGGGTGCTGCGGTGGCAACTGCTTGTTCGTCTCCCATGGCTCATGCTGTAATCACGGCTGTCTAATGTTGTGCTTGTGCTGCTGCTGCTGCTGCCGCTGCTTCAATGTAACGCAACCAGGCAACCTGAAGCGCAAATTCCCTGCAGAGGACGAGTTTGTGCTGATGCTGCGCTCCATCATTGACGTCAACCTCTGCAAGTTCCTCAGCCACGATGTGCCACTGTTCAACGGCATTGTCAGCGACCTCTTCCCAGGTGGGTATGGGGCTGGCTTGTACATCTCTACATGTCTTCCAGCCTGATGTGGCCTACACATGCGCCTGTAATGCTCTTGCTGTTCAAGCTGTTGCTGTGTTTGTTCATATGTTATACCGTATACACCACCTTACTGCGTGCCAGCGCTAACCGCCTTGATGCGTGCTGGGTTTTCCAACGCCGCAGATGTCCAGCTGCCGCCGCCTGACTACGACCTCCTCACAGCAGCACTCAAGCGCCAGTGTGCAGCACACAACCTGCAAGCCACAGACTACTTCCTGCTCAAGGCGACGCAGCTGTATGAGATGGTGGTGGTGCGACACGGCCTGATGCTAGTGGGGCAGCCCTTCAGTGGCAAGTCGTGTGCGCTGACAGTGCTGGCGGGTGCACTGGGTGACCTGTCAGATGCTGGCGTGAAGGGGCCGCTGTTCAACAGGGTGCAGAAGGTCGTCATCAATCCCAAGGCAGTGACGATGGGTCAGCTGTATGGTGAGTGAGGTGGCTTGCGTGGCTGGGCAGCAACTACAGCCTGTGCAAATGCCTGAAGTTTATGAGCTGCAGCCACCTTGCTATAACACTTCAGATTTTGTTCTGCTGCTGTTCTGTTGTAACACTGGTCAGTGCATTGCTGTTGCAGGCGAGTCTGATAAGGCCACACAAGAGTGGAAAGACGGTGTGCTGGCAGTCGCCTTCCGCAGCCTTGCAGCAGACCCTTCACCCAACCGCAAGTGGCTGGTACTGGACGGTCCTGTGGACGCCATCTGGATTGAGAACATGAACACAGTGCTGGATGACAATCGCAAGCTGTGCTTGCCCAACAGCGAGATCATTGCCATGTCACAAACGATGTCTATGATCTTTGAGGTTGGGGATCTGGCGGTTGCGAGCCCTGCTACTGTCAGTAGGTGCGGCATGGTCTACCTGGAGCCTGCAAGCCTGGGATGGCGGCCACTGTTGACGAGCTGGCTAGCGGTGAGTTGCCATGCGGGGTGTGTTATGCTTGTGTCGTTGAGAATCTGCTGAGCATGCTCCCATTTGCTGATGACACAGCACAGCCTGCAACCAGTGCTAGTATCTCCAGATGTGCGACCCTTGTTTGCGATGACATATGTGCTTACCTTCAAAACCAGTCGGTGTTGGTTACCTTGGTTTAAATGTGCTCTGCAGGCTCTGCCTAAGGCGCTGGGCCCCAAAGCCAAACGGCACCTTGAGGTGCTGTTTGACTGGGCGCTGCCTGCCTGCCTGCGCTTTGTAAGGCGAGAGTTGGAGGAGCTGAGCCCCAGCGAAGATGCAGGGCTGGCACGCGGAGCTATGCGCATCATTGAGTCATGTCTGGACGACTTTGTGCAAGGTGAGCATCATTCACCACACATGAATGGAGTGTGCGGTGTTTCAGACAGCACAAATGTGTGTGGCCGCGATGATATATCGTGTACTGGTCTTGGCATCATACACACTTGACGTGTGTGTTGGAGCAGCTGCTGGTGGTGCCGTGACATGCTTGCAGGTGCTCCAAGCTGTGCGGCTTACGCCTGATCTTGCCACTACTGCTACTGCTGCTGCTTGTTTCCAGCCCCTGCTGCTGCTGAGGGTGGCGAGGCTCCCCAGCCGCCAGGCTCTGCGCTTGACGAGGCCACCAAAGCGAAGCAGCTTGAGGGCCTGTTCCTGTTTGCGCTGGTGTGGAGCACGGGGGCAACATGCAACAGCGCAGGGCGTGTCAAGTTTGACAGCTTCTTCAGGTGTGCATGTTTGCAGGCATATGACACCAAAGCACTTGGGCTTGCTTGTTGCATTGGCTGAGACACTGCCTCCAGGCAGTGTGTGCACAACATCCTAGTATGCGCTGTATGCGCCATGCACCACCACGTTTGTATACACAAATGACAGCTGCTGTATGCTGGAGAGCACCCATCCTCTGCTGTGCTGGTCTTCACTGACTGCGGCGTACATTATGAACTTGTACGTGCTATTCCTGACTTACCCCGCCACTGCGCCTTGTCTGCCTTTTTCATCATTCTCTTGCTTGTCAGGATACTGGCTGCTGGAGGTGCGCCTGAGGGCTATGCTGACTTCCTACCAGCCAAGAAGCCCATCCTCACTGTGCAGCCCATCCCCGACAGCCTCACCGCAGGCGGCAGCCTCACCCCACAGAGCGTGTACGACTACAGGTTTGACCGCGCCAGCTGCTGTTGGGTGCCGTGGGTGGACACGATGCCACCGCTGGCCATCCCACCTGGAGCTGGCTTCTCAGACATTATGGTGCCTACAAAGGACTCAGCAAGGTAAGCGTAACAAGACAAGTCAAGTCAAGCAATGCAGCCGTGTACAGCCGGCTGAGAATGATGTGTTGTTGGACTGCACTGCATGGTGGTTGTTTGCAGTGCAAGCGATTGGCAGATGGCGGCATCACAGTGGTGCGGCAACTGCAATGCGTGTGTGCTGACTGCCACCTGCAGGTACACCTATCTGCTGGACCTAGCCATCCAGCACAGGCAGCCGCTCCTGATGGTTGGACCCAGTGGCACTGGCAAGACCTGCACCATCGCTGCGCACCTGCTGAGCGGCAAGGGCCTGCCGCAGGAGCTGTGGATGCCTGTGGCTGTCACGCTGTCTGCACGCACCAGCACCAACATGCTGCAGGACCAGGTGCGGCAAGGCACACTGTGCTTGTGCACGGCTCATGCCAACATAGTGAGGCACATCAGCACATGTAACACGTAAGGGGTATCAGCATTGCTTGCTTCGTCCATAGGATGGTGGCAATAACAATGCAGTAGAAGCAGCAGCAGCACTCAACTGCGTGTTCTGTTTATGCTGTACAGGTTGACAGCAGCTTGGACAAGCGCAAGAAGGGCGTGTACGGCCCAGCCATCGGCAAGCGCTGCGTGGTGTTTGTGGACGACCTCAACATGCCAGCCAAGGAGGTGTACGGCGCACAGCCGCCACTGGAGCTGCTGCGCCAGGCATGCGACTACAAAGGCTGGTGAGTATTGTGGCCAGCTGTGCTTTATCTACCCTGCTGTTGTTATGTGCTGCATGCCAACCCGTGTGTCGCATGTTTCTGCAGCGCATAAGACCATTGGACTGTTGGTGCTGTTGAACGGCTGCTGACTGTGCCTGCACCTCTGTGATGCTGTACTGTGTTTGCAGGTACGGCCGTGACAACCTGTTCCGACAGATGGTTGACGTGCAGTTTGTGGCAGCCATGGGGCCTCCAGGTGGCGGCCGCGCATTTGTCACCAATCGGCTGCTACGCCACTTCAGCACGCTGGCATGCGCACAGGTGGGGCCTTGAAAAATTAAGGTTGTTGTGTGGCAGCCACACGGTTTAGCGCACTTGCTTGCCTGATGTTCCTCAGCAATGTTCTGTGCTACTGTATGCCACTATGTTGTAGTGACAGCTAGGTATCATGATTGCAACACGTGGGTTGATTGCTGCGTCCTGCAGGTGGAGTCGAGCACGCTGACTGGCATCTTCAGCACCAGTCTGGAGTGGCACCTGTCGCAGCAGCCGTTCCCCTCGCCTGTGAAGGCCATCAGCAAGGACCTGGTGGCAGCAACGCTGGCGCTGTACTCCACAGTGTCTTCCAAGCTGCTGCCGACGCCTGCAAAGAGCCACTACTTGTTCAACTTGCGCGACTTTGCTCGGGTGGTGCAGGTGGGGTGACGCATGCTGGGGTGCAGGCTGTGCGTCTCTGCTTGCGACATGCATGCGATTCTCCATGCATCAAATCTCTCCCTGACTGCTTTTTCCAGTGTGTTAGCATACTATTGACAGCTCTGTGTGCAATTCCCTCCAGGGTGTTATGATGCTGCCAGCCACATCATTGCCTAAGGACGACCCCGCCGCACCCAACGCTCCATCAGCTGCTGCGGCTGCCTACAAGCGGCTGTGGGTTCATGAGGCGCTGCGCGTGTTCTATGACAGGCTGGTTGACAGCAATGACAGGGGCTGGCTGCTGGAGCAGCTGCGGGGCATTGTGTCGCAGCATTTGGGAGTGCAGCTTGACCAGCTTATGGCACACCTGCTGCAGCCAGACCAAAGTGAAGTGGGTCAGGAGCAGCTCAGGCGGTGAGTTCTATTGTTTCCGCAGTCGTCGAGTGTGATGGCATAAAGGTGCAGCGAGCAAACATGCAGGGACAGGCATACATGCACGTTACATCAGCAATGGCAATTGCGCGTAAAAAAATCTACATCTTCACGATGTGGTGGTTGTCTTGCCTGCAGGTGCTTCTTTGGTGACTTCATGGACAAGGGAGAGCCGGGTGACCGTCAGTACGCTGAGATCCCCAACGCCCAGACGGCAATGGCAGCAGTTGAGGAGGCCCTTGCAGACCACAACGCCACCAGCAAGCGGCCAATGCCTCTGGCCATGTTCCTGTTTGCTCTGGAGCATGTGTCACGCATCAGCAGGCTGATGAAGCAGCCTGGAGGCCATATGCTGTTGGTTGGTGTGGGCGGCAGCGGCCGGCAGAGCTTGGCGAGGCTGGCAGCATACATGGCAGGCCTGGAAGTGTTCCAGGTGGGCGGGAATACAGATGATGGCAGGGCAGAATGCTGTTGCAGCATTGTGCAGGATGTATACGCACTGTGCTACAGCTGCTGGCATCCTGATGCACCTAAGACACCGCACGCATACGTCAACTGGGAGGAGTCGTGCATGTGCTCATCATACTATGTGTTGCTTTACTGTGCTGCAGGTCGAGATTAGCAAGAGCTACGGTCGCACTGAGTGGCGTGAAGATTTGAAGCGACTGCTGCGGCGTGCAGGCTGTGACGCCAAGCACGTCATGTTCCTGTTCAGCGACAGCCAGATTAAGGATGAGGCGTTTGTAGAGGACATCAACAACATCTTGAATGCAGGAGAGGTGCCAAACATGTTCCCTGCAGACGAGAAAATGCAGGTGAGCTCGTTGTGGAGTGCAACCAGCAACGGAGGCGTTATTGTAGCAGTAGCAAGGTACTAAACCTGATCCATGTTATGTTTGCCCTGCTGCACCAAAGTACAAATGTGTCATGGCTGACCTGCTGACATTGCTGCTCATGCCACTGGTTGTTGTGACTGTGTGCAGATACTGGAAGCTTTGCAGCCAGCTGCAGCACGGCAGGGGCTGGAGAGCCCTGTGCAGATGTGGGGCTACTTTGTGTCGCAGTGCAAGCGGCATCTCCACGTTGTGCTGTGCATGAGCCCGATTGGCAATGCATTCAGGTGAGCAAACCCTGCAGCTACCATCACTGACTTGCATCGATGTGTGAGACAACTGTTGGCGGCTGCAGCGCAAGCATATGCTACTTCACATGCTGGCAAATGTGTGGATCCTTGCTGTGTATGGCCTGAGCAGCAAATGCGTTGACTGGCGCTCATATCTTGATATATGCCATTGACTGGATGTTTTGCTGCTGCAGGGAGCGACTACGTGCCAATCCATCTCTGGTCAACTGCTGCACATGCGACTGGTTCAGTGAATGGCCAACTGATGCGTTGGAGGCGGTTGCCATGAAGCAGCTGAAGGAAATGGACTTGGACAGTCCCACTCGCAAAACTTTGGTTGGCCTGTGCCAAGCCATGCATATTGAGGTGGGTATTTGCAGAATTGCTTATGCTGGCTGCATGCTAGCTCTAGAGGAGTGCTTTTGTGTGCCATGTTAACGCTGCAAAACACAGAGGGGTTATCTGCTGGGCTCACACTAGGCAGTGCTGTCAGCCGCCCGCTACACAGATCAACTGACTCTTTCATCCTGATGTTGCCTTGGCTGCTGTGCAGGTGCAAAATACTAGCGACCGCTACTTGGCTGAGCTGGGCAGACACAACTATGTCACTCCTACTTCTTACCTGGAGCTGCTGTCAGCATTCCGAGCACTGCTGGAATCCAAAAAGGCTGCAAATGCAGCGTCTAGGAAGCGCTACAATGTTGGCCTGGAGAAGCTGGCAAGCAGTGCAGCGCAGGTTGCTGGCATGCAGCAGGAGCTTGTAGCAATGCAGCCGCAGCTAGTGGCAACAGTAGCAGAAGTGGAGCAGCTCATGGCAAGGATTGCACATGACAAGAAGGTGAGCAACCAATCCGTGCTGGGTGCAAAGGGGGGGGGCATGTCACCTGCGCTGTCTGCATGCCTCACTTGGCTGCATGAAGTTGTATGGGGTGTGTCATGAGCTGCTGCCTCCGCTGGCAGGAGGGATCTTGCCTTTGGTGGCCGCAATCAAACGTCAACCGTCCTGCACAGAATGCACATCCCTAAACGTACATTTGGTTCCCTGCTTGTACTGCATGCAGGTTGTTGTAGAGCCAAAGGCCGCCGTTGTTCGTGAGGAGGAGGCGCGTGCCCAGGAGAAGGCTGCTGCTGCAAAGGCTATCAAGGATGAGTGTGAGGCAGACTTGGCTGAGGTGAGCGCAAGCCAGACCTCAAGTCACACCAGACAGCATAACCCAACCACTCTGCAACACGTAGACTAACGTCTGTACCCTGGAGAGCAGGCAGACAGGTGCTGTGTGGTGTTTGCTCAACCCCGCCCATGGTGTGTTGCTGCTGCAGGCCATTCCCATTCTGAACGATGCGTTGGCTGCACTGGACACCATAAAGGAAGCGGACATTGCATACATCAAGAAGCTGCAGAACCCGCCCTCTGCCATCAAGCTGGTGCTGGAGGCAGTGTGTGTGGTGCTGGATGTGAAGCCTGTGAAGGTGCGGCGTATGTGTGATACAGTGTATGTGCACCGCAGATTGTGCGAGTGGTGTAATAGATGATGTGTATGTATTGTGTGGTGTAATAGATGTGTGTATATGTGGTGTAATAGATGTGTGTATATGTGGTGTAATAGATGTGTGTATATGTGGTGTAATAGATGTGTGTATATGTGGTGTAATAGATGTGTGTATATGTGGTGTAATAGATGTGTGTATATGTGGTGTAATAGATGTGTGTATATGTGGTGTAATAGATGTGTGTATATGTCATTTAGCATGCCAGCAGTAGCAGGCGTGGATAGCGCATGCCCACACCGTGGCATGCACATGTGTACAGCTGTCTGGTCAGACGGACTGTACTACAGGTATGCGATATGATGCTGTGTGTGCTGCAATTGCAGGGCAAGGATGAGAGTGGCAAGCCTGTGACTGACTACTGGAAGCCCAGCCTGGGGCTGCTGGCTGACAAGGACCTGATCGGCAAGCTGAAGAGCTACGACAAGGACAACATACCTGCGAAGTGGGTGATAGTCGCTGCTGGGTGACACAGGTGCTTGTGCTTGTGCCAGATGCAAACCCCTGTTGTGACAGTGTACTGCAGACAGCGAAAACGGCCGCTGCTACTGGCAATGTGTCAAGTTCTCAAGGCGCATACTCTGGATGCATGCATATGTCTGGTGCTGCAGGATCATGGCGGCAATCCGCTCCAGTTACTTGACAGATGAGGGTTTCACGCCTGAGAACGCAAAGAGGGCCAGCCCTGCTGCTGAAGGGCTGTGCAAGTGGGTCCATGCCATGAGCAGCTATGACAAGGTGAGCACGGCCACTCTGACGTTGCGGCAGCCAGCACAGGGCCTTGACCTACACGTGTGCAGACAGCATGCAGTCCATATGCTCCAGCACCTATCATTCGCAGCACGATTTTGACTACGTAGTGCTGCAGCCTGCAGGGCAACAAGCCATAGTCTCTTGTCACAGCTATGGTCAGTATAGCTAGCTAGCCCATGTAATGCACATGCATGCTGAAACTGGATGTATGTACCGCACCTGCAGGTTGCCAAGGTTGTTGCGCCTAAGAAGGCCAAGCTGGCAGAAGCAGAGGCCTCCTACCAGGAGGTGATGGTGGGCCTCACCGCCAAGCAGGCTGAGCTGCATTCGCTGCTGGACAAGCTGTCCAGCATGGAGGCAGAGCTCAAGGGCCAGCAGCGCAAGAAGGAGCAGCTGGAGAGTGACATCGAGCTGTGCAGCGTCAAGCTGGAGCGAGCGGGGAAGCTGATTGGGGGACTGGGCGGGGAGAAGGCGCGGTGGGAGGACACAGCGATTAAGCTTGCGAAGGCCCAGGTGGGTTGGTGGGAGTCAACACACAGCTGCCTTGTCATAGACAATGCTGTCCATGCATGCATTGACAGCACTTTGAGAGCACAAGCTGAAGCACATTTTGTGCTGTCCGCTGGTGGTGTTCAGGGTGATGTTGCTTAACTGGGATGGTGTGGCTTCTTGTGTCTCTTTTACTGCAGGTCAACCTGACAGGCGACATGCTCATTGCTGCTGGCGCGGTGGCCTACCTGGGCGCTTTCACGAGCTCGTTCAGGCAGCAGCTGGTGGACAGCTTTGTGCAGCTCTGCAGCAAGGCGGTGAGTATAGCACCGTGCTATGGTATCTGGAAGGTCTCGCAGGGACAAATATAGTGATACGCACACACAGAGAAAAAGGGAGCGGTGGGGGTGTGTGTGAGGGAGAAGGAGCAGAGGGAGTCTGTCGCAGTTCACGTATTGTGCCTCTCTACCTGTGCGGTTGATGTGACGCGCATGCTGACGTGACCATGTTCCTTCTTGCTCCCTTCCTGCCCTGGCATGCACAGAACTTGCCGCACACTGCCAAGTATTCCTTGTCATCAGTGCTTGGTGATCCCGTCACCATCCGCAGCTGGCTGCTGGCTAGCCTACCCAATGATGCCTTCTCAATCGACAATGCCATTATCATGAAGGCGGGCCGGCGGTGGCCGCTGCTGATCGACCCTCAAGGGCAGGCAAACAAGTGGATCAAGTGCTTGGAGAAGGACAACAGGCTGCAGGTATGCCAGCCAGTGCTGCGCTATGACAACCAGCATGCTTGCATGTATGTCAAGCTGCTAAAGCTTGAGATGAGGTCACCTCAGGCAGTACAGGCTTCTGCCGGCAAGTGACAGACACCAAAGCAGGGAGGACGGATGCAATGTAAGGCACTGGCACCATGCGGTTCAATATGTGGTTTGCGCCATTTTGCTGGTGTTGCGCAGGTCATCAAGCCCAGTGAAGGTGGCGAGTTCATGCGCGTGCTGGAGAATGCGGTGCAGTTTGGCAGCCCTGTGCTGCTGGAGGGCGTGGGTGCTGAGCTGGACCCTGCGCTGGAGCCGCTGCTGCTGAAGCAGGTGTTCAAGAGCGGCGGCATCAGCTGCATCAAGCTGGGCGACACAGTGGTGGAGTACTCACCAGACTTTAGGTGAGAAGGCAGCTAGGTGTGACACAGTGGTGGAGTACTCACCAGACTTTAGGTGAGAAGGCAGCTAGGTGTGATGTGCAATGCAGCGTATGCTTGTGTTGCCAGAGTAGCAGGAAGGAACCATGCACTAAAGCTCACAATGCTGCGCACCTTTCTGGACTACTTTCTGCTGGCTGCTGTTGAGTACGTGCAGCTGTTGCTGCAACGGCCCCAGCCGCACCCAACTCCGCTGCTGCTCACTGCACTGCCTGCAGGCTGTACATCACCACGCGGTTGCGCAACCCCCACTACCTGCCCGAGGTGTCTGTCAAGGTCAACCTGCTCAACTTCATGATCACGCCAGCTGGCCTTGCGGACCAGCTGCTGGGGGTTGTGGTGGCAGCAGAGAGGCCAGACCTAGAAGAGCAGAAGGCAGCGCTGGTGCTGGCAGGGGCAGGTGGGTGGGTGGTGCTTGGTAGCAGGGTCAATGACTCATTGATGTGCGGCACATCTGTCTGCAGCTGCAGCTACCCCTGGGGCACCACCGCTAGCTGGCCACTCACCCAGATTGTACCGGTATGCGGCTTGTCATCCCCTGCCTGTTTGTCACATGGTGTGACACTAGCTAATCATACCCTGGTGCTGCTGTGGCGGTTGCTGTGGCTGCTGGCCTGCAGAGAACAAGCGGCAGTTGAAGGAGATTGAAGATAAGATCCTGGAGGTGCTGTCAAGTAGCACAGGCAACATCCTGGAAGATGAGTCAGCGATAGCAGTCATCACAGAGGCAAAGCGCCTGGGCAATGACATAGCTGCAAAGCAGAAGCAAGGGGAAGTGACAGAGGCAGCGATTGATGCGGCTCGCGTTGCGTATGCGCCATGCGGGGAGTACCTCTCAACGCTGTTCTTCTGTACATCAGGTAAGGCTGTAAGCTGCTTGCTGTGCTCTGGTTCACTGCCGCTGTTTGCTATGGCAGCAGGAATTGAACCCCGCAGAATGCAGACAGTGCCTGGATGTGATATGTGTGTTCTTCTACCTCTGCCGCCATTTGGATGCCCAGAAGCAGGATGTTAATACAATTGCATCTGTTTGCTGTGGTGTGCAGACCTGGCTGCCATCGACCCCATGTACCAGTACAGCCTGCCCTGGTTCACCAAGCTGGTGCTCAACAGCCTGGCCCAGGCAGCCAACGCAGATGCAGTGCCAGAGCGGCTGGAGGCAATCCACAGCCACTTCACAGCCAGCATGCACAGAAACGTCTGCAGGTGAGCGTGCAACACTGCAGACAACACAGGATCACAGGACTCACACTACATTGGTGCAGCCATGCAAGCACTCCCAGGGATTCCTCTGTGTGTGTCGTTCAGTCAATGAGGTGCTCACTCACCTCAAGCAAAATCGTGTGCTGTCTGCAGGTCGTTGTTTGAGAAGGACAAGCTGCTGTTTGCCTTCCTGCTGGCTGGCCGCATCTTGGGCTCACGGGGGCAGCTTGATGGAGAGGAGTGGCTCTTCCTGCTCACAGGAGGCCTGGGTGAGCGCACAGCACCTCTTACTTAGTACAGATTTGCTGGGCCCATACATGCGCTTAAGCTAAACATCGAATCTTGCCGCACTCGATGTAGCCAAGTGGCAACATTGGGCAACCACGCTGAGCACCCAGTGAGCGTCCTGGTGTATTCTATGCCTGCAGGCTCGTTCAAGCCGCGGCCAAACCCTGCAGCAACATGGCTGCCAGACAGCTCCTGGCAGCAGCTGCTGCGGCTGTCTGCGCTGCCTGCCTTTGCTGGGCTGGCTGAGGCAATTGCAGCAGACCCACCAGCCTGGCAGGCTGTGTATGATGCTGCTGAGCCACACAGGGACAGGCTGCCTGGCATCTACAACTCCCTGGGTGACTTCAGGAAGCTACTGGTCGTCAGGTGGGTACCATTAGGACTGTTCTGGCGTGTAAGCTGCTTCTGCGCAGTGCACGTGTAGCATGCATGAATGCACGTGTTGTGCACATCGGTGGGCTGTAGCAGTAGTCATCCACTGCTTTATGTTGTGCTGCTGTATTTCATGCTGCAGGTGTCTGCGACCTGACAAAGTGGTGCCAGCAGTGTCAGACTTTGTGAGCGCTGCACTAGGCGCGCAGTTTGTGGAGTTATCTGCTGCAGACCTGGCAGCTTGCTATGCAGACAGCAGTGCCACCACGCCGCTCATCTTTGTCCTATCACCTGGCAGCGATCCCACTGCAGCCCTGCTACAGTTCGCAGGTGCGCATTGGTTGAGCACAGCACCGCAGGATCACTTTAGGCACTGTCGCTGCAGGATCATGAACGGCATGCTCTCGCTCATGCTTTGTCAAGTGCTCGCATCTGGTGCTGCAATGCGCTATGTTGTTCAGCAGCCATAGGTGGCCAGAGTCAGCCTGCGCACCCACTACAGCAAGCCTCCTGGAGTCAGAAGTTGCAAGTTGATCTAAGCTCGGTGTGCTCGCGCTGCTTGTCAACATCTGCGCTTCTGTGCCCTGTGCCTGCCTGCAGCTGAGAAGGGCATGTCCAGCCGGCTGTCTGCCATCTCGTTGGGCCAGGGCCAAGGCAAGAAGGCTGCTGCGCTCATCGCTGAGGCGCAGGCGGTGGGGTCGTGGGTGGTGCTGCAGAACTGCCACCTGGCTCCCAGCTGGATGCCTGCACTGGACAGGATCTGCGAGGAGATGAACCCAGAAACCATCCACCCTGAGTTCAGGTGGGTGATGCACACTGTGCAGGCTGCACAGTGGCAGTGACACCTGCATGCTGTGACTTGCCGGGTGCAGCAACAATATGTGTTTGTTGATGCAGCATGGCTGCAAACTTACGATGGCACCAAGCCAAGCGACGCAGATGGCTGAACATATGCAGCACACCTGTTATGCTCAAATATGTGCCTGATGCATATGCTGTGCCCTGCAGGTTGTGGATGACGTCCTTCCCGAGCCCTAAGTTCCCAGTGAACATCCTGCAGAGTGGTGTGAAGATCACCAACGAACCGCCAGCAGGCCTGCGCGCAAACATGCGGCGCAGCTTAAGCATTGAGCCGCTGTCAAATGCAGCGTTCTTTGAGGGCTGCCAGCAGCCGCAGCCCTTCAAGAGGCTGCTGTTTGGCCTTGTGTTCTTCCATGCCCTTGTGCAGGAGCGGCGCAAGTATGGGCCTCTGGGCTGGAACATACCATATGGTAAGCATAGCAGCGGCCACCACGTACCCGGGGTCGCTTTATGTATCATGGCATGCAATGCTCAACTGCATGCAAGCAGCATAGCTGCTGCAGTGCACACAGCAGCCTTTGCTGGGGAGGCCTCAATAGCTGCTGATTGCACTGGGTGGTGCTGCCAGCTGTTTCTCCACTGGTGCATGTGATGAGTGCCAAACTTTGTATGTTGCCTCTGCCATGCAGGGTTTGATGACGGAGAACTGCGCATCAGCGCCATGCAGCTCAAGATGTTCCTGGACGAAGCAGCACCACCAGCAGCACTGGCAGCAGCAGGCGACCGCCGCGCCAGCAGCAGCATAGCAGCCGCACTTGCACCAGCTGCAGCAAGCCCCTCCAGCAGCAGCATAGTGCCCTTTGATGCGCTGCGGTACACAGCAGGCGAGTGCAACTACGGCGGCCGTGTAACAGATGACAAGGACCGGCTGCTGCTGTCAACAGTCCTGTCAACTTGCTACTGCCCGGATCTAGTCAACTTGGGTGGGCGCTACAGCTTCTCTGCTTCAGGCATCTACCATCCTCCAGAGGACGGGCCGCGCGAAAGCTACCTTGCGCACATTGACGCGCTGCCAATCCAGCAGGCGCCAGAGGCGTTTGGTCTGCATGCAAATGCGGCCATCACCAAAGACATCAACGACACGCAGCTCATGCTGGGCAGCTTGTTAGCAATGTCGGGTGGTGGGGGTGCAGGCGGCGGCTCTGCTGCTGAAGCTGCTGCTGTAGAAGCACGCGTGGCGGGGCTTATCCACGAATGCCTGGAGAAGCTGCCAGCTCCATTCAACCTTGAAGCTGTCGGTGCGAAGTTCCCTGTAAGCTACGGGCAGAGCCTCAACACGGTGCTGGTGCAGGAGATGGCGCGGTACAACAAGCTGTGTGGGGTGATCCAGGAGAGCCTGCGCAGCATGGCTGCTGCGCTGAAGGGCCTGCTGGTGATGAGCAGTGAGCTGGAGGCAGCTTACAAGAGCATCAGCCTCAACCAGGTGCGTTGACCGGGAGCTGCTGTGTGGTGGAACCTGGCTTACATGGCAACTTTTACACTGCATTGAATGCTGCAGCCACCTGCAAATGCACTGCGAGTACTGCCTGCTCACCATTACATTGTGTGCTGTTTCACGCGGCCACTGTTGATGGGCTGCTGCTGCTGCTGTCCCTGCAGGTGCCTGAGCTGTGGAAGGCCGTGAGCTACCCCTCACTGCGGCCGCTGGGCAGCTACCTGGCTGACCTGTACAAGCGCCTGGACATGCTGGCAGGCTGGGCAGCAGCAGGCCAGCCGCCTGGGGTGTTCTGGCTGCCTGGCTTCTTCTTCGTGCAGAGCTTCCTCACTGCCGGCCTGCAGGTGAGCTTCTGCTGGTGCTGAATGTGTTGGTAATGCTACAGTCCGTGTTGCCTGCTTGTTGGCTAAGAGTGTGCCTGTCACGCAAGCCGTTAGATGGTGTAGCTCCCGCATATGTTGCTGCCACGGATTCCATGCCAGACGCACTTATGTGCAGGTATGATGCAAGGAGTGGTACCAGCAACCTAGTTCTCCCTGTTGAGTGCAAGCCCTGTCTGAGTTTGCTGTTGCTGCTGCTGCTGCTGCTGCTGCTGCTTTGATGTGGGCAGAACTACGCCCGCAAGCACTCCATCCCCATCGACATGGTGGGCTACGACTTTGAGATGCTGGGCATGGACTCCACCATGTACCAGCACTCGCCACCAGCAGAGGGCCTCTACATCGATGGCCTGTACCTAGAAGGCGCTGGCTGGGATGCAGCAGCACGCCAGCTCTGCGAGTCAGACCCCAAAGTGCTGTTTGTGCCAGCTCCAGTCATGTGGTTCAGGCCCAAGCATTTGGAGCAGTACGCCAGCTACCAGCACTACAACTGCCCGATGTACCGCACGGCAGATCGGCGCGGTGTGCTGGCGACAACCGGGCACAGCACAAACTTTGTGATGTTTGTGCGGCTGCCGAGTGCGCAGGCACCGCAGCACTGGACCATGCGGGGTGTGGCGTTGCTGACGCAGCTGAGCAGCTGAGGCGTTAGATGATTGATAACAGAAGCGGTGGCGTGCTGTGCCGCACAAGACAGCGGCTGTGGCATGATCTAGGCTGTTGGCTTGTAGCATGTTGGGCTGTAGGCAGGCAGGTAGAATTGGGCTACACCGTGGTGGCGAGTTTGGTCGTTGCTACAGCATAGAAAGCGAGCTAGTTGTGCTGGTGCCGTCGAGGACCATCCACGTGGCAGTGTCCAGGTGGCAGTGTTAGGCAAGTGTTTGGGGTTGATTGGATCTACAAGGTGTGAATGCCTGCACAAAGGGTTTGGTAAATGATGCTTAGGACTGTCTGTTGGCGATCGTTTCTTCCAATCCAGCTAATAATATAGCAGCAGGCTGCGATGTACAAGACGCGATCTGTCAGTAAAGCCAGTCCTGCTCGGCAGAGAGTGGTCGTAAGAACTTCAATAACCTCTAGGTGATGAGTCGAAAATACGAGCCAGGCGTGTCAGGAACAATCGGCGAAGTTCTTACTGCTGGTCACGCTCCTGCAAGCGCAGGGTTGCTGCAAAGCCCACAGCAAGTCAAGGAAGATGCAAAGCCGCTGTTTACTTCATTCAAGATCGGCAAGTTCCAGCTGCAGCACCGCGTCATCATGGCCCCTCTCACTAGATGCAGGTACACGGTCTGCTGTGCTTCTTCCTGTCTCCTGCTGTCTCTGCAGTACTGCATCTGAACAGAAGTTGGCTTTCGTGACTGTGTTCGTCTTCAGTTGCTGATAAAAGCCAGACAGTGACAGTAACTTTGCTTAGCATTGAACTGGCTCATTGCGGTTGAGTCCTGTCCTGTCCAAGCGATGCCTGTGCACTGCCAACAGATTAGGGCAGAGATGGACCCACTCTGCCACACTTCACACGGTGCAACTTTCTTGCAACAGGAAGCTGTTGGCTGCATGGTGTCCTGCAGGGCTCCCAACAACGTTTCTGTGCCTGACATGGCCACCTACTATGCGCAGCGCACATCACAGGGTGGGCTCATCATCAGTGAGGGTACAGTGATCAGTCAACAAGCGCGCAGGTGAGCACAGATGCACGTGCTGACGTGTCTTTGAAGAGCACGGCGGCAACGCACAGCTGGTAGCAGCTTCATCAGAGGCATAGCAGCAGGCAGGGCAGATGCGCAGCCAGACCTATCTCACACATACCAGTTGCATAGCATGCAACCCTGGTACGCCGCCCTGGCTTAATAAAGGTACTGCTGAGTTGTTGCTCAGTGTCTCAGCATGATGACTTATGCTGCAGGTACCCCAACACACCAGGCATCTGGAGTGATGAGCAGGTTGCAGCATGGCAGCCCGTGACTCAAGCAGTGAGGGATGGCGGCGGCATATTCTTCTGCCAGCTGTGGCATGTGGGCCGTGCGCCACACCCAGGTAGGCTGCAGTGCACTGCGCAGGGTTGCGCCATGCATCTCGCACATCAAGTGTGGCCAACCTAACGCGGTGGCAACGTGCACACAGTACACTGGTAGATGCAGGTAGATAGACAATCACAGCCTCAGCAACAGCAGCTGGCAAGTGGACTGTCAGCTGCCACCTCACTGTGTGCTGTGCTGCGCTGAGCTGCGCTGTGCTGTGCTGTGCTGTGCTGTGCTGTGCTGTGCTGTGCTGTGCTGTGCTGTGTTGTGCTGTACTATGCGGTGCTGTGCGGTGCTGTGCTGTGCTGTGCTGTGCTGTGCTGTGCTGTGCTGTGCTGTGCTGTGCTGTGCTGTGCTGTGCTGCAGATTACCAGCCAGGTGGTTCTGCTCCTGTGTCAGCCTCCGCTGTGCCTGTGGGTGACGGCTCACTCGTGTTCACTGAGAAAGGCGAGGCATGCGCCTTCCCAACACCCAGGGCACTGCAGCTTCCCAACACCCAGGGCACTGCAGCTTCCCAACACCCAGGGCACTGCAGCTGGCAGAAATCCCTGGCGTGGTGCGCCAGTTTGCGGATGCGGCGCGCAACGCGATTGCTGCAGGCTTCCACGGGGTTGAGGTGTGGGGCGCGTATGGGGCGCTTTGTGTTTGCCAGCCTTAACACTCCAGCTGGTCAAAAATGCATTGAAGTGTGCTGCCTATGTGTTATCAATCGTGCAGCAATTGCTCAGTGTGCAGGGTTGTGTGTCATTCTACCAGGCTGGGAGTTGCCCAACCAGAGTGTGCTGCTGCTCCAACGCCACGCAGGTGCACGCTGCCAATGGCTTCATCATAGACCAGTTCTGGAAGGACAACACAAACCTGCACAACGACGCATACGGAGGCAGCACACAGAACAAGGCCAGGTGTGTGGCTTTTATCAAACGGCACCATGGCCTGGCTGGCTGGCTCTGTAATTCTTGCTGTAATTCTTGTGCTGCCGCAGAGTGTGAGCTGATTCCTGCTGTAGCTGTGATTGTTGCTGGCACCGGTCAACCCGTGAACGTTCAACACGAATGCAGCCCAAGTTTGCAGAGTATGCTGTGACCATGCGAGTGAGCTGCAACACGCTGTTGCTGCTGCTGTTACTGCTGTTGCTGTCAGGTTCATGCTTGAAGTGCTCGAAGCAGCAGCAGCAGCAGTGGGTGAGGACCGTGTTGGAGTGCGGCTGTGCCCCTACAACATGTACATGGATGCTACCGACAGCATCGATGCAGCTGTGGAGAAAATGTCTGGCTGATGCAAGAGCTCAGCAGACGGCTACCAAGCCTAGCATACGTGCACATGGTGAGTGCTATCGCAGCAGGCATTGCACGCCGCAGCGTCTGACAATATGGTCAGTCGACTGCATTGCAGGCAACACCAAGCATACCCGCAAGCAGCATGCCAGGCAGCAACGCTACCTGCACCTGCACACGATCATATGGAGTCCGTGGTCTATCCATTTGCCATGCAGGTTGAGCCGCGTGTAGCAGGTGCCACTGTGCCTGTTTACCTGTTGCAACTAATTTGAAACCTGTGTCCTCTTGACCATGCAGGTTGAGCCGCGTGTAGCAGGTGGCAACGTGGAGCTTGAAGGGAGCTGGCCCACAGCCTGGCTCCTTTCAGGGAGGCCTGCAGCAGCCCCTTTTTGGTGGCCGGGGGCCACAGCAGAGGCAGTGCCATTGCAGCAGTCAGCAGCGGACAAGCAGGTGCGCTGTGTGTGGGCTGTACAACAACTTGCGTTGTGTCAGCTGATGCTGCTTCGTGCATGTAATGATTGCTTTGAAGATACACACGGATTGCCACGCAGCCGTGCCAATTGATGCTGCGGCTGAAACAGGCAGAACCGGCTGCTGCAGCTCTTGCATTGCATGCCAGCACGTCTGCCAGCTGCTTGGATGGCCCAGTGAAGCAAGATCTTGAAGCCAACATTCTGGCTGCCATTGCTGCTGCTGCTGCTGCTGCTGCTGCTCAGATGGTGTGGTGTTTTGCAGGTTCTTCGTAGCCAACCCTGACCTGCCGCAGCGCCTGGCACTTGACGCGACACTCAACCCATACAACAGGTGAGATGCCCTTGTTTGGTTGGCGACAGCCAGGAAGCTGCCTCTCGTACTGGGTGCACAGTTTTTACTTAGAAACAGTGTCAGGCTGGCACCCCAACACACGGCAAAAGAGCGCAGCGTGCAGCTACACATTCACTCCATACACGCTGCATCACGTCATGTTTGGTCAGGCAGGCCAAATGTGTGCTGTTGTGCGGGAGGATTGGACCCGTCAATACAGAATGAGGTTGTGCACGGTGTCTTGCGGTGTTCTACATGCTGGTGCCGCGCGCTGCAGATGCTTGACTTTGGTAGTCAGCACTTTATGCAACGCAGTGTGTTGCATGGATTGCTGCATCGCAGGGCTACATTCTACACACCAGGGCTAGAGGGGTACACAGACTACCCATTCCTTGATGGCCAGCAGCAGCAGCAGCAGTGACAAGGGTTGTCTGGTGCTTGCACAAGTAATCAGCGTATCGACAGCAGTAGACGCATCAGTGTCGGCCTGCAGGCTACCTGTTAACAACTCGATTACCGACTGGTTGCAAGCATACAGGATATTACACATCTGCAGTCACATTGGCATGCAGCTGTGCAAGCATATAGCACCTGCCCGTGCATGTTGCATGCTTAGCACGGCAGCTGCGCAGAAGTAGGACACCTGGCAGGTTCACGCCACGCAGGTGCATGGAAGGTCACCACGGCGGTAGTGCCTCGCCAAAGTTTGTTTGCTTACGATCAAACAACAGGTAATTTCAGCTGTGTCACGTTGCCTTCGCATCATCCGGTACCTGCGGTGAGTGACCCCGTCTGACCGGCGCCGGCCCGGCCCATGAGCCAGGGCACCTCTGCAGGGAGTCATGAACATTGAAATGGTCATCAATCATGTGGAATGCTAGACCTGCAGCGCGTCCTGTGTACTGACTGGATCGGGTGTGGCAGCTTCACCTGGCTGCAGTCAACAAACACACGTATACTAACCAGGCGGAAGAGGCAGCGGATGGCTGTACCTTTGGCATCTGGAACTCTTCGTTTCTCATAAGGCGCGAGTTCGACCCAACAATATGGCGCGGCAATTTTCACATCGGCTACCTCGTTGGCTTCAATCAAAATTAGTCTCAATAGCGGATGAGCAGCCTGCAATGGACAAAAACATCGGTTTTCCGCACCTTGAAAGCCAGGAATACACTATAAGCACTCAGCCCGATAGCAACCCTTGTCAGGCTGTAGAGCAGACAGAGATGGCACTGAAGCAGTGAGTCACGCGCATTGGGCACTCCGCAGCGTGCATAGCTGTTCTCGATTGGTCTGTACGCTTATCTGTGCTCACTCTGTTTGCGATGCAGGGCGAGAAAGCTGTACGAGAAGAGGGCCTACCATCAGGCCCTAGCAGCATGTAGGCAGGTGGCACCTGCTGACAGGTTGGAGGGGTGCCTTGCATGATGCCTGCTAAACAATGCTAAGCCGTTGCTTATCCTATGTGTGGAGCTGTGTTTGATGCATCGTGAGCTGTAGGAACGCAATAGGAGCTGCCTAGGCAACTGCCACGCCTGCACTGACCAGCGGCAGCAGCAGCAGCAACAGGCGTGCAAGGAAACGCGACCATTTGCATAGCACAGCCGGCGGACCCCTGAAGGCAACTCAATGTATCTCCAACGGTCTGATCGTGCTGAATGCACATTATGCCTCTTGTGCTGAATCTGCAGGGGTGCAGACCACCGGGCTCTGATGGATGAGATCTGCATGCACAGTGCTGTAACAGGCAAAGTCATTGGCTTTGATGGGCGCGTGCTGCAGGTATGAGAGTATCTGTATGTGCATCACCTCGGCGGTTGCCGTTGCTATGGTAGCTGTGCTGTGCTGCTAGGCATTGTTCGCTGTAAAACATGGTGCTGTGCATTGATGCTGACAGATGCCTAGGTCAGATCAAACTGCCTGCTGCTGCTGCTGCTGCTGCTGCTGCACAGCCACATCTGCACTGCTGCAGTCACCCAAACAGCTACACAATCAAGCCTTCTGCATTGCCTCAACATCATTAGCACTGCTTCTGTACTGCTTAATATTTGTATGTACTGCAGGTGCAGCCAGCCCACCCAGCTACCGCTTGGATGGGCCAGCAGCAGCAGCAGCAGCATAACCCAGGCAGCAGCACCTACAGCAGCATTGCAGATGCGCTGGCAGCAGCAGCTGACGGTGACACCATACAGCTGCTGCCAGGCACACACGTCATCTCCCAGGTGCGGCACCGTACGTCTGCCTGCCTGTTTTGTTTGTGCACAGCTGTTGCCATGTTACCCTTGCTTCTCATTCACCCAGCTGCGCCAGTAGCAATATGCACTTCAAACACCTCACCATAGATCATGAGCTATCAGCACAGCTGTGTCACTCCGGCTCAGGCTTTATCGGTGTCTGTCGTGCGCTGCCGCTTGTGTGGCTATTGTAGGTGTGCCTTGCTGTAGACAAGCGAGTGCTGGTAGAAGGGCTGGGAGGGTCCCCGCAGGAGGTGCTACTAGACCATCGAGCGAACCACCCTGCTTTCAACATCACACGGTGAGTGGGGCGCGGCGCAGATGGCGTTTATGCTATGGCTTGAATGGGTAGCATGATGCTGATGATGGTGCTGATCACACGATGAGGCACTGCACACACTGCGCAAGCAGCGCACGCTGAATATCACACGCTGCAGCGGCTCACTCCTACCTTCTGTCAGCATACACTTCCACCAGGTCACAACCACCCATCTTGTGTAGATTATGCCGCACAATAGTCGGTCAGATGCAGCAGATGGTGAAAGTACACCCGCGTGCTGCTACCGTACTGCTCGACAAGCAAATCACATACCGATGTATGCTGCTGCTGCTGCTGCTGCTGCTTTGGTTGGTCCCTGCAGATGCTGCGTGCTCCGCAACTTTGCCATAGACATGGTGGGCTTCTGTGAGGCTCTGGCTGTCAGCAGCGCCGGCTGCATCAAGCCCATCCTGTGGCAGCTGCACATCACCTGCAGCGGCAATGACTGCGTGTCAATCGGCGGCGCTGCGCAGCCGCTGCTGCAGCATTGCACCATGCAGGTAAGGCCCCAGACGCTTTGAGTCGGGTTGATGTGATAACATCACCACTTATAGGCCGGCTTCGGTAATGACAGCGTTTGTATGTTGCCGTGTTGATGCTCAGTGCCTTCCTCTTGTTTTGTTCGATGCAAACATGCGCCCTATTGCGACCTGGGAGCAGTGCAAGACGGTTCTGTAACAGGTTGTATCTCTAACCTTGTGTGTCTTGTATGTTTGGCAGACGCGCAGGTGTGGCATCAAGCAGTATGCCACCAGCACCCCCTTGTCCTGACGCCATGTGCACTGCAAACTAGCTGTGCACTGCAAACTAGCTGTGTTTGTACTTGTCATTCACCCCTATCAATAAGTCCGTGTGTCTTGTCTCCCATCCTGCATGCAGGCGCGCAAGTGCGGCATCAAGCAGTATGCCACCAGCACCCCTCTTGTCGTATGGCCTTGTGCACCGGCTGATTTTTCTGCAGCATATCAGTGACCCACATCGAAAATTCTGTGTGTTTTGTTGCCTATCATGCAGGCTCGCAAGTGCGGCGTCAAGCAGTATGCCACCAGCACCACGACACTCTGGAGCTGCAGCATCACAGGAGGCAGTCACGGCCTCGTTGTCTGCGGCAGCAGCCAGGCCTTCCTAGAAGGCTGCAAGATCCACGACTGCGGCCAAGACGGCATCGTAGTGCTGCAGCAGGCTGGGCTGCACCTGTCACACAGCAGTGTGAGCAGCTGCAAGGGGCCTGGCGTGGATGTGTCTGACGACGGCACTGCCAGTTTGAAGCATGTAGATATCAAGGACTGCTGTGGAGGCGTATGGCTGTGGCAGAGGGCCAACTGCGAGGTGTGTGGCTGGTGTACAGGCTCAGTTAGTCAGAGAACCTGCCTGTGCACTAACAGTGCAGTGATTGGTTGATTGTAGAATTGCAGTCTGATGCAAGACGATTGGGGTCTGCTGCAGACAACAGCAGCAGCAGGGTGATGGTAACCTTGCCATGCATGTCACCTGTCAGCAAAGCAACCTGTTGGATTTGTTGAACTGTCAAGTGACAAGGTGCGTTGCCGTTTTAATTCTGCTGTGCAGGCAATCTCCAGCTACATCTCTGGGGGCTCAAGCTACGCAGTGCTACTAGATGAGCAGGCCTATGCACGCGGCAGCAGCTGCCATGTTGATGGGCCCTGCCACGACTCGAGTGAAGTGCCGCTGCCGCAGCTGCCACACTGCAGGACTGGCCTGCATGCCAGCGGACCTGCTGGCGACAGCAGCAGCAGCAGCAATAGGCGGTTGCAGGAGGGCTGTGCTGTTGCTGATGCTGAGGACCTACCTCTCAGGCAGAAGTACACTGCTGTGTCGGCACAGCAGCAGCAGCAGCAGCAGCATGACACGGAGATATGGCAGCAGCCAGCAGCTGCAGCCGCAGATGCAGCAACACGCGTGCAATGCTCGTCACCTTTCAGTACAGGAGCATGCAGCGATACATCAAGCCCTGACATGCTAGTGTACATGGCAGGCAGCAGCAAAGATGCCACATATGATGCCCACAGCGGCTACCTGGTAAGCAGCAACATGCTGGTGCAGGATGCTGCTGCTGCTGCCGCACTGTTCCCAGCTGAGCAGGGTGCCTTTGCAGTAGAACAGCGCATGTATTGAGAGGAGTGTTGTTACCATCTCACTGCGTGTCAGTAAGGCCAGGAGCGTCTGGGAGGGTAGTCAGCTGCACGGCTGGTGTGATTTCATAGGCAGGTGTGCCACATGGTTTTATCTGGGCAGAGATACTATATGGTTATGTATATGGCTTACAAGGATTGATTATTATTATTATGGTTATGTATACACACACTCCTGTTGTGTGAGGATGCGGGTATGGGGGAGAGGCTTGTTGGTGCATATGTGCACCTGCTGCGCATGCAGTGTGCGGTGAATGCCGCACTCGATTGCAATTCGCCGGGTAAATGCAGCAGCACTCTAGCAGTGACGTCCCACCCCTGCATGCAAGGCTGCGCATGTGTGCTGCTCATGCAGCACGTGTACAATACAGACGATTGGCGGTATTGCTGTGAGGTAGGGCAATTCGCAGGACGGTGCATGGCATCCTGCTACTCTGTGCTGCAGTATGCATCGGGTCTTGCACATCTGTGCATGAACCGTGAATGCGTCCAGCAGCATCTTGCTGCACAAGCAGGCTGTGTACTCTTGATGTCATGCTTGCTTCTGTCGTAGTGCTACAGCAGGGACAGCAAACAGCGTGTGATGCATCTACTGCTACAGAATCTGAGCGTTTTTGGTGTTCACCTCTGCTTATACAGCTTCCTCGTGTAGTGGGGTTGTGCCCATTGTGTAATATGGCACGTGCCCATTGTGTAATACTGTGCCCGTTGTGTAATATGGCACGTGCCCATTGTGTAATATTGTGCCCATTGTGTAATATGGCACGCAGCTGCAGGTGGTTTCCGTGCCCACTTTGCTGCTATAGTAGCATGTGCTTTTGTTGCTGAAGTGGCTTGAACAATCCGTTGGTGTGAAGCGCTGTCGATCCCTTGCAGTTCAAGCCAAAGCACGTCACGTGTGACTCTATTGTCCCCGCCGTTACGTGTGACTCTATTATCACCACAGCATGCTGGTTTCATGCCTGTCGCACTCTGCTGCTAGATCTAGCCCTAGAGCGGCATCAAGCGTGCAGCCTCCAGATCTGTCAGTGTGCTGTGCATTGCTTACACTGCTTGATTGAGCTGAGGTTGGATTGCTGCGTGTTGCTGTATCGACAGGTGATGGTGTGAGTGCAGTGTTCACCCACCCGGCACTCCTTGGCTTGTTTGATAGTTGCTGCTGTTGATCCTACCGTAGGGCCTGTGCAGCCAAGCGATTTGGCACTGCCCACACACTGTCACCAGCTGTCAGTTGGTCAAGGGTGGACTGTTGTTGTTGCAGTGGTGGTAACTTCACCGCTAGCTGCGAATTTACATAATGGCGTCACTGCATGCCTTCTGCTTGGGTGCTGCTATTACTTTTACAAGGCAATGCACACTGGATATCGTCCCCAGGCTTGAATCCGTGTAACAGAAGTTAACTACTGAACCACACAGCTGGCTTTACCTTGGGCCACCCTTAGTATGGCTTGTCCATGTCGACAGCATCCTACACATCCAGGCAGCTGCAGCTGCTTCAGTGACAGATATCATTATAATGATGAATTACCCCACTGAAAAAAGCCCACTCCACAGCGGCTGGTGCCTAAATCAAGAATCACAGGCGCAGCCGGGCAGCCCCACAAAAGCGGCTGTGCATTGTCTGGCCTGAAACCTGGGGCCTTGCTACTTGCTGACAACCAGCTGCACAGCGCTGTGCAGCAGAGAGCACGCGCCGACAAAACCAAAGCCAACAGGTCCCGTGCTAGCGCATGCTTCACATACACCCGTGACATCAGCCATGACCGCGTTGGACAACGGTTCGGTTTGGCTGCCTGTTATTCAGCAACTCGTTGTGCTATTGAGCACAACCAGCCACTGGCTTGTTGCGGCAACACACCGTGTGCCTTCCACTTGATCGACTTGCACACAGGCTGGATGCAGCAATCTTTCAGCGCTGTTTTTGTCTGTCAACGCTGACACTCAGACTCCGCTGTAGTTACCAACTGCACAATACATGAGCCACCATCAGCGTCAGCAACACAGCCTCGTAGAAGACATGACTGCACACATGTGCCCCAGCTGCAGCTAAGCCCTTTCCTGCGCTCGTGATCAGCTGCTGCTGCCAGCTGCAGCAGCACCAGTGCTGCTAGTATCTGGCACGTGCACGTTGCGCAGCAGCCTGAACGCGGGCCCATACTGCAGCCCTGATGCTGCCAGCTGCTGGTACAGCTGCACGGTGTCGCGTGGCACTGTGGCGCTGGCCCTCTGCGCATCCATGGTGCGCTCCGACAGGCGCCGTGACGCACTCTGCGCCCGCGCAAGCTCTGCCTGCAGGGTCAGGGGACAAGTTGGCACAACGTCAGATGACGGCAGAAGTTTGGGAACAAGTGTGGCAAACGTGCCAGGAAGCGGCTAGCAGCTGTGTTTTGTGGTTCTGCGGTGCTGTCCTCCATCTGTGCTGTTCCAAGAAGCCTTTTTGTGACGTTGACAGGAGTGATGCATCGTGTCCTGCCATACATCAGCATGCCAACAACCTGGTCTGTGGCCAGCATCATGCTGGCACCTTGATGGCAACATCGGAACTGCATATAGGTACACCATGTTGAAAGTATTCTACAACGCCGAGGCACGGTCTTTCACCTGGTAGGCTGACTTGAGCATCTGCTGCATGGCGGCAACATCCTCGCCCAGCATCACAGCAGACAGCTCAGGATCCTGCAAGATACACACAGGTGTAGCACAAGGCAGCAGCAGGATGTGGATCAGGAGCACAGTTGACAGCGCCAGGTGTGTGACTCATGGGCATCCAAGTACTTCTGCAGCTAGGCCAAAGTGCGGGGCCAGCCTGGCAGCTGGAATCTGTCCTGCACCCCAAGCTGAGCAATCGGCTGTGCAGCTGACACTCAGGGATCAAACACTACTCGTCAGCTAGTATCATATTTGTCATATGTTGTTGGTCTGTCACAGCCCCCAGGCAGGCTGCATAAATTTCACAGCATCCTGGGAGGGCAACACTGCTGCACGGACTGGTAATGGTCCACACCTTTTCTAGCTGTGCCATCTTCTCTACATCCTGCCTCAGTGCTTCCTGGAAAGCACGTGGATCTTTGGCTGAGCCGTCAGCTGCAAGAGCATACGGGTCCATCCTGTGGTACTTGCGTGTGCCGCTGCTGCTGTTGCCGCTGCTGCTTTCGACAGATCGTCTATGTTGCCTTGTCTGCCTGCGGAACGTGTATTGCTTCAAACCCCAGCAGTATGCCCACCATCGGTGGCTCTGAATACCTGAAGTGCATAAGAGCGTATGGTTAGTTCGAGCTGCCGATGCCCAAGGTTGCAAAAGAAGCAGTCCAGTCCCGAGTAGGTGGTTGCTCGATCTAAAACAGCTAGACAAGGAATTTAGTATATATTCCAGTGCATCGGTCATCAACATGGCTTCGGACATTGGAGGTGCCGTAGCAGCTCTGCAGGCAGCAGGGGAGGACATCGATGCCCTTATCACTGCTGTAGGAAAGGCCAAGTTCCTAGATGAGATACCAGGCGAGGAAAGGCAGAAGTTGCGAGGTGAGGGCGTGGCAGAAGCGCCAGCCAGGTGTCAGCCTGCATCTGACCAGCGCTGCACTGCTGCTGCTTCTAAGCAACATGCCTCATGCACACGACAGCTGTCGCTGGAAACATGTGCTGCTGTTCACGACTGTCCCCTGATTTACTCAATGTCTTTGCTCTCAGGCCTCCTTTCCTGAGCTTGCTGCCATAGCAGCACAAGGTTGTTGCTTACGTACCACTGAACCTGCCACCCCACCTGCTATCCCCCATGCACTGCGCGCCCCAATAGCTGCGCGCACAAAGCTGCGCAAGCTGCTGGCTGCACGTGAGGCCGGCGGTGGCACAGTGTCAGCTGGCGCTGCTGCTGCAGCAGCAGGCGTCCCTGCAGAGAAGTCACCCCACATGAAGACCAGCTACGATGCTGTTGAGTTTGACACGCTTGCTGATGTGTTTGAGGGGCTCAAGTGGCGCGTGATCAGCAAGCCAGGAGGCGCCACGGTCAAGCCAGATGACTTCTACAGGTGCGGCAGACTCACAATCGTACCTAGTAGTTACCTATGCAATAGATTCTCCTTGCTGGGTATGCTCCGGTTTGCCGCACGTCAGGCGAGTGCTGGCAGCAGCTGTGGGGTTGCTGTGTGGCTTGTTGAGCCCCAGCCAGTGCGTCTGCATCTCTTGCATACTGCATATGCACGCTGACTAGCAGTGCCCTGCTGCCCGTGCGTGGCACGCGCAGCCGCATACAAATTATCTCGCCTGCCTGCAGTGAAGCATTCCAAGCACAACGTCAACAGAATTCCTGCATGAGGGGGCCACTCCCATGACAGCAGACACTTCTGCTCGCACGGCTCGGATCAGACCTGTAGCCAGACATCAATTGACCAGCTGCGCTGTCTGTTGCCTTGACCGCTTGTCGCATCTGCCTCCTGCAGGCTGTATGGTCTGCACCAGCAGGCCACCCAAGGTGACAACGCCACAGAGCGCCCCATGTGGGCTGAGAAGGGAGGCCTTGACTTTGAGGGCAGGGCACGCTGGGATGCATGGGCAGCAGTGAAGGGCTTGCAGCCTGAGGAGGCCAAGCTGCGCTTTGTGAAGCTGTTTTACGAGTTCCCGCCGTCGGCACTGTACAGTGACACACGTGGTGGCGTGACTGCTTGAGATGCGAGGGACTAGGCTGCTAACCTGAGGAGCTGTTTGGTCATCTGGTCCCCCAAGCATGCACCATGTAATGATTACACGATTTTACCGAGCATTGGGTGAAGCTTTGTGCTGTTGGTGCATTGGAAGGAACAGACGTGGCGTGACTGGTCAAACAGAGACAGGTGCAAATATCTTTTGAAATACAGCGACAATGCAGACCAACTCGTCTTGAAGCGTGCATTGTATGTGCTGAATGCAGTCACTGCAATGCAGTGGCCATGGGCTGCTGTGTGAGGGGGTACTTGATCCCGTGACGTCTGTGAAGTCATACTGTGAAGGTTCAGAGTTTTGACTTTGCAGGCAGGGAATGACGCAGCTGCAGGTGCCACCTGGACAGGCTGCAGCTGGCCGTGGTCTGCAGGTCACCATGCAGAGTTGGTTAGGGCTTGATGCCCGCCCTAGAACAGCCATGCACAATCATGCTCCTTCAACAGGTACTGGTTCGACGCAACGTGTTACACTGGCCCGAGGGCCATTAGTCAGCTAAAACAAGGCATAGATCCTGGCACTACAAGCAACATCCACAGTCCACCCATAGCCCGGTCGTATCAAAGCATTACGCAAAGATTAGAACCAAGCATTGCTTGCCACAGGTGCGCCTTGTCTTCATCAATTGATGAACGGTTGAAAACAATGTCTGATCATGCATGCACATCACAACATGCCCATGCAAGGTGGGCTGCAGCAGGTGGAGTTCAGCCCCTACGTAAACACTGCCGCAAGGTATGGGTGAGATGGTATAAAAAAGGCAGCTAACAGCACATTGCATGAATTGCGTACGCAACCACGCTGCTGCGTCACAGAACTACGTTTCAATCCATGGTGGCCTATGGGGATACCACAATGCTAAGAACACCAGCTCAAACAGATCCACCCCACAAATGCACCAAGATGCCAATGGCTGTCGCTATGACTCATCTGGAAGGCACTACAGTATTTGGAGCACACATCAATTCTGCATAAAGAATCACTCGCCAAGGCACGGCTTGCCTGGCAGCACGCGCCACAGGACTGAAACAACTTGGATACTGCTGTATGATACATATGAATAGCAGCTCTGATGGAGTGTTGGCTGTGATTGCTGCTGATTGCTGAATAGCCACAACAAACAAGCCTCTCCCTGCCAGAGCTAAAACAACTAAAATCACTGCCCTGACATCCCAGCTGCAGTGTCTCAGCAGCCATCCAACACTTGACTGACACCTCAGTCACAAGACACCATCTCAAAGTACCAGGCGCCGTCATTCACGTGACAACAAGTCAAGGAAAGAATGTCCAGCAAAGTAACAATCAACCCTCATGAATGTATGATACGCTGCTCATGCTGCATCACAGCAGCCGTGTAGCGCCCTGCTGTCCGTTGCAAAACGATGTCGACTGTGGCCTCACAAATGGGTAAACAGGGTCGGCCCCTGGCTGCTCAGCCTGGCGGTAGTACCCCTGCTGCTGCGGCTGCTGCGGCTGCTGCGGCTGCTGTACTGTTGAGTATGATGCACCTCGCCTCATGCCGTCTGCCCATGGCTGAGACCTAGGGCCAGCAGGGCTTGCTGCTGCCAGGTACTGCTGCTGCTGCTGCTGCTGGCCGCCGGCAAATCCACCAGCCGCAAAGGGGTTGGCATTGGCTGCCGGCTGCAGTGTGCTTGGCCCTGGTGGAGCAAACGCACCACCCATCACAGGCGAGGCGCTGTTGCTCCTGCCCCTGCCCTGCTGCATGTACAACTGCGGGTGGAACGGCATCACAGGCGAAGGGGACGAGGGCCCTGCTGCGTAGGATGCCGAGGGGTAGCTGGCAGATGGGTAGCTGCTGGAGACGTAGCTTGTGTTGGCGCTTGTGGTGTAGCCTGATATCATAGATGGCCGGCTAGTCGGGCTGAAGCTGGTTCCCGTTGCTGTGTTGCTTTGGCCATGTTGGCCAGCTCCTGGCACTTGCGCTGCAGCCCTGCTGCGTACGAGCTGCACATACAGCAGCACACCCAGGGCAGCAAGCAGCGCAACGCCGCCTGCTGCAGCAACACCTATGATGAGGTTGCGCAAGTTGTTGTTGTCCCATGGGCTGCCAAGCACGCCTGTGGTAGTAAAGGAGAGGCCAATGTCTGTTGCACTCCAGCCTTGAGCTGCTACAGTGCTGCGCAGTGTCCCATTCGTCACCAGTGCTTCTAGCGTTGACGCTGATGCTGTGGCAGCTGCTTGCGAGTTGTAGCCGCTCACACGCGCAACAAGCACCACAGCCCTGGAGCTGGTGGTTGTGTTGGTTGTCTGCAGCAGCTGCCTCGAGCTGCCGCTGCTGGTGCTGGTGATGGCCACAGCTGAGCTTATTCTGATGACAGATGCTGCTGAGGCAGTCGCCTCCTCTCCTGCGGTTGATGTCCATACTGTCCCTGTCTGAAGGTCAGACTTCCGCAAATGCTGTGGAACAAAATGCAACGCTGCTGGGCTGAACTGCTGCTGCTGCTTTCGTCTCAGTGGGGTCTTAGGCCCCATCATTCTCCAGGCTGGTCGTTTGCTTGCAGCTGTCTCGCTGCCACCTGCTGCTGCATCTGCTGCCACAGTTCTGTCGCCGTCATGAGCAGCTTGTCTTTCGGTCACCTCTAATGCCTGCCGCTGCGGCCGCATTGGACGAGGCCTTGGGCATGTGTGGTACAGCACCTGCCCATGCTCCATGAAGCCAGCTGCTGCCGCTGCATACCCAGGGCTGGCTTGATCACCTGCTACATCAAGCTGCTGCTGTTCCACCTGCTGCGCATTGTGGCGCTGCTGCCGCTGTCGCTGGCCCTGCTTGCGGCGCTTGCTGCCAGCCTCTGTAGGCTTCTTGTTAGCAGGGTGGCTGCGCTGACTGTTACTGTCTTGAGCTGCGACTTCAAGCTCAATCAGTGACCGTGCTGGTCGTAGAGCATCAAACGCTGTGAATCCAGTGTCTTCTGGCTCTTCCTGGTCCATGTCTTCTGCTGCTGCTGGCTGCTGCTGGCCTGGTGCTGTTGCTGGCTGGCTACTACTACCTGGCTTTGGCACAGCAGCAGCTGTGATACCTCCATTGTCAAACCCACTGGCCCAGAAGATGTCCTCGCCAGAAGCGCTGCCGCTGCTGCTGCTGCCTGGCTGCTTGGGTGCAAACGCATCCCGGAAGCTGACAGTCAAGGCCACCTTGCTGGGCCTCCTGGCGCCCCTGGCAAACACAGGCTTGAGTGCTGTAACAGCACGCCTGGGCTTCAACAGATCTGCCACGCTGTTCTTGCCTGCTGAGTGGGTGCCGTTAGACTCCAGTGGCTGAGCTGCAAGAGCTGCTGTCACAGCAGCTGCATTCACTGATGCTGTGTCTGCAGTTGCATTACTCAGATGCTGCAGGTCCAGCTTTTCTAGCACCAGCAGCTGCTGCAGCTGACGGCTGGCACCAGCACTAGCCACACTGCCAGCAGGATCTGGGCAGTCAGATGCTGCAGCTTGCCCTGGGTGGCTGTCGCTGGACTGCACTGCTGTGCACAGCTCCTGCTGCTGTGCACTTGTTATCTGCTGCAACTCCCCAGCATCTGCTGGCATCGCAAGGCCTTGCTGCTGCTCCAGTGCAGCAAGTAGCTTCTGGTTGCTGTCAGCTGCTCTTGCCCCGAGCAAGCTGTGCACAGGCACAGCAAGCTTGGCAAGCAGCTGCCGCCTCCTGTCCCCACCAGTGCCTGCTGACATCGCTGGTGACCCCTGCTGGTCCTGCTGCTGCTGCTGCTGCTCCTGCTGCAGCATGCGGTGAATGCTGCCAGTTGCAGCTGCCAGCTGAGCCACACTGCTGCTGTCACCAGCAGCTGCCTGCAGCACTACGCGCCCAGGGTGCCCCACCCGCCTGAAGGTGGCCTCCACAGTGCTGCCTGCACTGCTGCTGCCATCTTTGCTGGTGTTGCCGCTGCTGCCATTGCCTGATAGGTCGCCAGCCATACTCCTGCTGGGCCACTGGGCTGCTGCTACAGCTGTTGCTGTTGCATTCTCAATGCTCTGCAGGGTGACCTGTGCTGCATCTACATCCATCAGCAGTGCAAGTGCCTCCCTGATTTTGCGCTGCTTGGCAAGGTTGAAGCTGTTGGTGTCTTCGCCGCGCAGCACAAGGCCAGCGTCAACGTAGTACGGAGCAGCTGAGCTCGATGTCAGCAGAGAGCATGCGGCACTGCTTGTGGCGGCATCCTCCTGCAGCAGCGATTGCACAGCACCAGTCCTTAGCAGACAGCAGCCTGACAGGAGAAACTGACCCATCATAGGAGTTAGCTGCCACGCATCATGGATGTGCTTGAGCAGTGTACGCGGATGCTCATCACAGCAATAAAATTGTACACTGTGGCCGTCATGCGCCAGTAAAAAACTTGCATGTCTTTCCGGTGTCACTCACCGTGATGCCAAAGCCAACTGCCCTGCTGGAGGTCTGTGTCGGCATCGTCTCACTCAGCAGCTGGCAGCCAGCGCTGGCGTTCACCATCTGCGTAACCGTGATGCGCCCGCCATCCCAGCCATCGCCGTAGCTGTCATACAGGTTGAGTTTGTAGGAGCCCATGGGCAGGCACACATACCTGTAGTAGCTGCGGTAGTCCTTGTACTCGGCGTCGGCATCTGCAGTGACGGCTGCTGGCACCTTGTTCTTGACAGAGGATGGCAGCAGGCCACCTGCAGGTGAGAGTCAGCAGCAGCAGCACCGTCGTCATCACATGCCTTCATTCCACGTGCCATTCACTAGTGTTGCTGGCGGCATCACGGGTGCGGTCTTGTGTTCAGATCTGTACGAAGCACGCTGGCGGCATGGTGCACCCTGCACCCCTGCATTGCTGCTCCATACACTCTGGAACACACAGCTCAATAAACACATGCACATCAGCAAGCACTGCAGCGCAACACTGCCTGCGAGGCCCGCACCTGCCATCGCAATGTTGAGCTGGCTGGGTGCATCAAGGCTGGTGCTCAGCCCCAGACGCCTAGTAATTAGCCAACTCAGCTCTGTGCCGTACTGGCGTGTGCGCAGCACCACCTGCACCAGCTTGGCTGTGCCGCTGCAGACTGGCAGCTTCACTTGCGGGGCAGAGGAGGCGATGTAGGAAGCAGCAAAGCCGTGCCCCTGTAGCAACAGCACAGCCCACGTGTGTCAGGGTTCTGTCAACAGGTTCCAAGTACGCAGCAGTGGCCTTCCGCAGACGTGGCATGCAACATGATGCTGCAAACGCTCTGCTAGCGCTAGGTCATGGGTGAGTTAACCGCAGTGGAGCGAGCAGCGCTGCTGCAGGATGCGCTGCAGTGTTAACGCCAGCCTGGCTTGCTGAGCAGTCCAAGCACCACTCACGTCTAGCGAGGCGTCTGAGGTAAAGCGCAACTTGATGAGTCCCGTGTCTGTGGTGAGGTTGGACGGCAGCTCCTTGCCAGAGAACATGCCAATGACGCCATCAAAGTCCTACAGCAAGCAGCAGGCGTTGACAGCGTTAACTTACAGGTACTGGCTTTACCCAGCATTCTGCTGGACTCGTGCGCTTGCAATGCGTTTGTGCAGCTGTCATGTGGCTTGTGGCTGCTCAAAGCATGGAGCAGACAAGCAGCTGACCAATCAAACCAAAAGCAGCTGCAGCACGTGCCGTCCATGCGGGCAATGCCGAGCCAAGTATGCAGCAGCTTCCGCTCACCTCCACAGTCACCACATCATACATCGCCTCAGTGTCAAACTTGGAGAAGCTGAGCGTGATGTACGGCATGTCAGGCAGGTTGATCGTCCAGGTGCAGCTGCTGCTGGAGCTGTAGAAGCCCCCAGGCTGCACACCATCGGTGATGTTGCCTGACGGCTGAGTCAGCACTGTGTCTGCAGCACAGAGCTGCGGTGGGGACAGCAGCCGGTTGCATGCCAAGTTGCTTGGCACAGACCAGCCGCAGGCCTTGTCCATTTCTTCCATGAGTGTCCAGCGTACCAAGTTTTCGAGTGGGGCGTCAGCACACACAGCACCCTGGGTCTGGAAGCCGCGCGAGGCTGCAACAGCAGACTGCCATTGCGGCGTGCCTGCACAAACAGCAACAGCAAGCACCGCTCATTCCGGGCACTGGGTGATGCCAAACGTGCACAGCTGTGCACTGCAGATGTGCTGCGGTGTGTTTTCAACTGTGACTGGACCGGCTGTAACTGGGCTGTCGCCAGTGCACATGTCGCCTTACCCTTGACCTCTGCCTTTGCCTTCTCTTGCATGCGGCACAGCATGGTGAGGCACGTCATGTCGCACAGCTGCGCCTTCTGGCTCGAAATGTACCAGCGGTTGTCGGAGCGGAACAGCGCAGGGCAGGCCGGGTCCTCCAGCTCATCAACACACAGCTGCCCAAACGTGCCGTCACAGTAGGAGGCCAGGTTGCCTGCAGGCAGAAGCAGCAGCACAGCAGCAGTTGGACTCCATTCGCCCAAGTTGACAGTGTCGACACATGCCAGATGCACTGTGTTGCACAGTTGGTCGCTGCATGTAGCGACACAGCTAGCAGAGCAGCTGCGAGAACGCGGTATTGTATGGCAGCCCTGACGCACCGTATCCAGTGGAGGCTTGTAGCACAGACCCAAATTGCGTGCTGCTGGCGAGGAAGCGGTACGTGCTGTCGAGTAGTGCACGGTCCCCTGCGGAGTCCTGTGTGCACTGGCTGATGTTGGCAAGCGCCTGGCGTGCATTACACAGGCTCTCCAGGCACCCAGGGTTAGACCACGCTGACACGTTGGCACCAGCAGTCGACGGATCCACGCTTGGACAGTGCTGCTTGAGTGCTGCGCTGCAGCTCCAGGGTGCACAGTAGCCCCACTCTCCACTCGTTGCATTGCTGAAGCACCAGGCCTGGCTGGTGTTGGTGTTGCTGCTTTGGTTGTACCTCACGCAGTCGTACATTTCAACACCGTTGTATGTTGTCGGCAGCTCGCATGCCTGGCCTGATTCTGTCACTCTGCCGCCCTCTGGTGTGCAGATGTCAAAGCTTTGGCCTTCCAGGTAGCCAGCCCCAGTGCAGTTGCTGTCAACGTAACACCATGGAGTGTCAGCGCTGTAGCCTGGAGGGTCTTTGCCGGCCGTCAACCCCCGCCTGCAGGTGTCGCTGTACGCATCACCTCCATAGCTCCAGCTGATTCGGCAGTGACAGCCGTTCACTGTGGTCACTTGGCAGTAGTCAAAGTCAAGCCCTGTCAGGTTGACATTCCTGCCATCCACCTGGGTTGTAATTGTGTTATCTGCGCCGTACTGGTGAGCTCTGTGGGATCCAGGGCACGTTGCCCTGTCGACAACACACCAGGATCCGCGTAGGTCACCATCCCTGGCGCAAGTGCCATAGTAAGTCTTGCTGTTGAGGCTCCAGTTAGGGTGGCACTTGCAGCCGGACAGTGTTGTGGTGGCTGCACAATAGTCCAGGGTTGGACTGGTGGCACCTGCGCGTTGCAAGGTTCAATGCCAAGAGAGGGATAGAGAACGTCAGCGTCAAGCAGCAGCCACAGGATAAAGCCAGCCCTGCGCGCGCCTAGGCGTGTAACACAGTCATGCGGTGGCCCAATGGCGTTGCGATTTGCGACAGTAGCTCACCCTTACCTGTTCTGTTGGTGCAGCTGTCTGGCTCGTAGTTGCACCAGGCTCCCTTGGGATCACCGAGAGGGTTGATGCACGTGCCAAGCACAGTCTCATTGGTGCCCGAGTACGTCCACCGCTGTGAGCACTGGCAGCCCGCAAGCGTCTTCTGAGCAGGCCTGAAGTAGCCAGGGAGAGTGACTGCAGCACCATCAATCGACGTGACCAGCAGTTGGGTTTCCATATCCTGCGTCCATCAAAGGAACACACATTGGCTGTTATTCCAGTTCGCACATTTGCTGTGGATGCGTAAGTGAATCAGCGTGCTGTTTCCCAGGTCAAACCGTAGCAACAAGTTCAGAGTCCAGCTTTGTGGCAACGCTGGCAAGGTGGTGCTGCGTCTCACCCTTGCAAGGTCCAGCCCAAGGATGTCGGCTGCCTGCACAGCATCAAACGCCGCCAGCTGTATGCTGTTGTTGTAGCCCCACTTCAGGCAATCAGAGTAGCCAAACGAGACCCCAAAGCGGGTTGTGGCGCCTTCTTTTGCCACCAGGTCATAGCTTGCCAGGTAGGGTATCACCACACCACCTTGCCCTGGAGGCACTTCACCCCAGGAGCCACCTGTATGCAGCGCACCAACAGCTACATGTGTTACTTTTGCAGCAAAAAAAAAAAGCTTGTCAGAGTGCACACAAGTCGGCATGTGCATAGATGGGGGCAGAGCAAATGGCAACACACATGACCTCTGCTGTGCTGTCGCACCTGTTCCACTGACAAACAGCTGGGTCGTGGATGTCTGGATGCGCGTGTCGTACACGTACTTCACAGTGCCCCTTTTCATGTCTGCTGTGGCAGCATAGCAGCTTGGCGCATAATACACCTGCAGTGCATACGCCAACATTCAGTCATCAGCCGCAACGTCTGCGTCCAGCTCAGAAAACGCCAGTGCCCCCACTGGCCTGAAGCTGGATCACCCGACGCGTGTGTTGGCACACACTCATTGTTATGACGATTGCCACCGCATTGCCCCACCTTGACTTGCAGGATGAGCTGCGACATGTGGCCAGTGGAATTGGTGATCCGCTGCTCATCGGCATAGGCCAGAGCAAGCCCATCCACTGCATCATCGCCCTTGGAGAAGTCTTGCACCAGGCCAAACAGGTAGCCAGACCAGGACCCAACAGCCGACCTGCGAACGACGAAGCGTGCAGCAGACAAAATGCTAGATTAGCTGCTATGCGGCAATAAGTGTCGGCGCAATGAAGCTACTCCTCACCGCTGCAGAGGCCACCAAATACAAACTGTGTAGTATGTCATAGTATGACACTGCAGTGTAACGGTTACATGCCTCCTCCTGACTAGACCCTCTCAGGTACAGCTTGGGGAGGTCATGCCATAAAGTGACCCAGGCTATGACAAAGATGGGCTGGAAACACACAACATGCCCACCTGTCATTGACAGCTGCCTCTGTGTTGCCGGCTGTAATGAACTGCTTGCCAGAGGGCGTACGGAAACCATACAGCAAGTTGGCAGTGAGGCCAACATAACTGCTGAGCGTCCCATGCGTGATCCAGTTGTTGCTGCTAACTGCTAGGAAGTTCACAGCGAACTTGTCTTCGAACTTGAACTCGCCTGCAGAGAGTCAGCCAAATTTTAGTCAGAACTGAATGGTAGTATGTGGCTATCACCGAGCGGCAGGAGCCTACGACCTTGTTGGATGGTGCATCATGCTTGGCAAGCAAGTGCAATGCCCCAGGTCGTGCAGCTGCTGTGCAGTGCCACCGGACCGCTAAGGAGCTGTGACCCTATCACTTCTGTGCCGCATAACTGCTTGTGACAGCACCATGTTGCGATCAGTGATGTTGCGGTGGTGTTGTAGTTGTTCCAAACACAGTGTGTTATGCCCAGCCTTCAACAAGCATACTTGGCCATGTTGGCAGCCATACCTTGCTGGTCTGTGTATTTTGACGTCTGTGTGTACAGCATGTCCAGGAAGCCTTTCCAGTCAGCCAGCGCAGGGCTGTCAAAGGTGACCAGCGAATTGTAATTTTCTGCCAGGTCATCAGCAGTCTTTGGGAAGTAGATTGCGATGCCAGAGCCCTGCGAATGGCAAAGCAGCATCCAGCACCTTGTCAATTTGGTCAAAGGCAGTTCGCCCAACAGCCACACGCTGTACAACGAGCAGGGCAGACATATGCATTGTGCAATTTAGCATCGCTGTACATCACCTTGTACAGCCTGGTGTTGTGGCTGTCATTCCCTTGGCATGCTTACGTCTGGCAGCTCCGCATCCTTCCTGAAGCTCTTGACGGACTCTGTGTACACTGCACTTGTTGGGCCCAGCAGGCTGCTCAGGCTGGCTTGGCTCACACCATTGGGAAGCGTGAAGGGAGTAGCAGCAAAGCTTGCCAGCAGCGCGCCAAGGTCGATGTTCTCTTCTGCACCAGAGATGGTGCCCAGTGCGGCACGCCTGCGCAACACCTGGATGGCGAGAGCTGCAAGCCAGCAGACAGCAAGGCGCAGCAGCAATCACAAGGAGAGATCAAACAGCTCAACACGCATATGCGGCACAGTTCTGCCCTGCTGCTGCTGGCATGTCTTGAGAAAGTGCAATCACGAGTCGTTCTCAGCAAGGTTGGTGAAGTATCAGGTTCATGGCGAAACAAAGCACACGTCTGGAAGAAGGTCCAGTCAAGCCAGAAATTAAATCAGACTCCTGATGTTCTGCGCTCTTACATGCCGAGGTGTTCATGTGGGTGGTGAGGTATATAGAAAGGTTGCGCATGCCGGCCTCCAGCTGACCCCCCATCGCATCCAGGTCCAGGACAGCCAGTGTAAGACCAGAGGTGTCAAACACCTGCGTGACACACATACGATGGTTGGTGCCATGACATATCAACCTGCGTGACACACATACGATGGTTGGTGCCATGACATATCAACCTGCGTGACACACATACGATGGTTGGTGCCATGACATATCAACCTGCGTGACACACATACGATGGTTGGTGCCATGACATATCAACCTGCGTGACACACATACGATGGTTGGTGCCATGACATATCAACCTGCGTGACACACATACGATGGTTGGTGCCATGACATATCAACCTGCGTGACACACATACGATGGTTGGTGCCATGACATATCAACCTGCGTGGCACACATACAATGGTTGGTGCCATGACATATCAACCTGCGTGCAACTCAGCGTGCCTGACTCTGACCATCAGCAACACCACTGCAGGTGTTTAGTCAGTGACATGATAAGCAGTCAGCCGGCATATTACAGCGCATCAGCGGGTTGCGGACTGCAGCCACACCTGGTCGAAGTAGTCCCTGATGAACAGCTCCCCGACATGCACAGCAGTCAGCGATGCAACAGGTGCTCCTGCAGCTGTCTCACACTGCGTGATGCCGGCAAGCGCTGCGTAGTCCCAGCCATGGCCTGGCTCCAGCAGCTCACTGGCCAGCAAGTAGTGGGCATACGGTGCCATGGTGCTGCCTACTTCGTACATTGCCATCAGGCATGCATCAAAGCCTATTATGTCAAGCTTGAGGCGGCCGCCTGTGATCGGGTCTGGCACGTTCAAGCCCTCCTCCAACCCTGCGCGGTGTGTACGACATCGAGTGGTGGGAGCAGGGGCATGGCCAGAACATGAGAGAATGCTAGAGTGCTGTTGCAGGCACTGTTGTTTTGTTAGCGAACAGAGCACAAAAACAAACAGCCATCGAGTGACGCGTCTGACGCAGCCGCTGCCGCCGTTGCGGGATCTGCTGCGTCAGCAAGGCATAGCCACACCAACACCACTCGCATGCTGCATACCTTGTGCTAGAGCCTGGAGGGTGAGCATGTTGCAGCCCCATACATGGTTGTAGTTTGATGTGGAGGTGCAGGTGTGGTCCAAGCCATACCCAGACCAGCCACTGCCATGATCCCAGAAGACCAGCATGTACTTGCGGTTGCCGTCAGGTGGAAACCTGCAGACACACGGCAGGCAACCTGCAACACTCAACAGGACGCTGCATGCATACGTTGCAATGCAGGCATCTACTTTGGTGATGCTGGCATGTTGAGCGCCATATTCCACTTGGTATAGGTGCATTGGACGGCTGCCAGTTGCAGTTGTGTTGCTGTGACTTGAGGAGCAGCACGTACCTGGCAAGGCCACCCTGCAGGAAGTCTGCCAGTGCCTTTGGGTTTGCCATGTCCAGCTCCCCATAGTCCTTCAGCTGCTGCCACTGGCCACCTGGTGCATGCGGCCATGCCCAAGCATATACACACTCGTAACGCTCATGCACTGCTGTGAGGCAGGATGAATCTGTTTTGACCCTAGCAGCGGGCTGAAGCTGCAGTTGCTGAGCTGTGCAACCTGCCATATGCAAGGAAACAAACTGTGCCTGCTGCATGCAGCAGCTGCTGCTGCCGCACCATGACAGCCTGCGGCCCGAAGCGTACAGCAGCTCACCAGGCAACGCTAGCAGCTCTTTAGCAGAGGTCCACTCATTTCTCAAGTAGCTGTAATCCGCGTTTGGCAAGTTTCCAGACAGATAGCTTGCGGTCTGTCCTGTGCCCCTGTCAACCAGCAGCAGCACTTCTGGGTAGCTGTCGCCAGGGCAGCAGCGACTCTGCATCCCGGTCGCGCCCCCACTGCACTGTTTGCTGTACGTTGCTGTTGTTCCAGCAGGGCAGGCTGTGTTGCAGCTGCTGAATACACAGCCTGGTGGCTCAGCTGACATGCCAGCCATTATTTCCTGCAAATTGCGGCAGTGAGGTGCAGAGTCTGTCGCAATTGCTGATGTCTTCAAAGGCTTCAGTGGCACAAGCACATGTGCTACAGCAGCCATACTGCATAGCAGTAACTTTGATGCATCGTCCCTCAGCATGCAGCAGGTGCTGCTTGCTGTGTTCCAGGTGGCAGATGGTGTGGTGTTCGGAACCACAGGTTCACAGGCTCCGCCATACTAAACCGCGAAGTGTAGTGCTATGCCAGCTGGTGGACATATCATTGCACTACTCACCTCCATATCCATCAGCCCAAACTGTTCCAGGTCATTGTCAGCCAGCATGTAGATGAAAATCACCCACTTGGTGGCTGCAGCTGCTGCAGGCGCTAGTGCGGCATGCAGCAGCAGCCCACACAGCAGCACCAGTGCTGCACTACATCTCCGCTTTCCCATCCTACTGCCACTGCTTCGGGATTGCCACATCAGGGGTTAGGTCTAGCAGCAAGTCCACCAATGTGCTGGTGTTGTGTGGTGGCAGTACAGCTGCAGGCTGTACTCAGGCTCGCAGGTTGCTTACTGCCACGCATTCCTCATAGTAATACTTGTAAATTTTATGATGACACGAAGTACGTGCAAGCGTTTGAGAGGCCTGTCCAATTGTCACAGCTACTCCAAAGGTCTGACCATGACAAGTGCAATCGCGATCATGTCGGACTCGTAGCAAAGCTATACACTGGAAACGTAGTCCACCTTAGCACAATGTAGCCTTCCAAAAGGCCGCCTGCCATGTAGGCAGGTTGGGAAACCTGACAAATGACACTGGGCACTCTACAAAGGCTCCTCAGCGTGCTGCACCTGCATCAACAGATATTGACTGTGTAGCTTAAATGAAAATATGCATCGCAAGCCCGTGTTATAGGACGCAATTTGAAATCAACAACTCGCATTTGTTTACAGAACTTCTGCGCACCGACAGCGCAAACCATTAGAGCTATTTTAAAACTTTATAAGGCTTTCGGCTGGTCAAAGCAGCCATGGGGCCGGATGTGCAGCAGCAGGCCGATGGAGCAGCACTGTTGACAGGTGCGCGTTGCTTTGACGCTAGGTATCGCGGCATCGCATGCAGATGTGATGGAGTTGCTGAAAGCTCTTCTCTTAATTGCCGTGTTCCTGTGCTTTGACAGATGAGCCACCCACAGCAGCAGCACATGAGCAGCAACCCAAGGCCAAGCGTAGAATCAGCAGGTTGCACCACATGAGCGTGCACAGGGCCACACAATCTCCGGGAAAGGACCAGGAGCTGCCACACAAAGCATCACCAGCAGCAAAGGCTGGCTTTGGCCTTCCAGCCAGCCTTGCCAGGGATGAGGACATGGAGGACCAGGCAGATGATGCGCAGGGTACCTCCAGCCCTGCAGCACCACGCAGCCAGCAGCAGCAGCATGAGCAGCTGGAAGAGCCAAGCTTCAGCCCAGCCAAGTCTGCTAGCCTGCGCAGATTCCTACAGCCAGCAGCCGAGCCAGACATCAGCTCTGCTGATGAGGATGCTCTCATGGCAGAACCTCCTGCCATGAGCCAGCCTGCTTGCAGTATAGCAGGAACAGCATCCACAGCGGCAGCAGACGCAGAGGCAGCTGCGCCTGTTGAAGCAGCGGCAGCAGCAGTACAGCAGCACCAGCCTGCTCGCTTGCAGGACATCAACCTAGATGACGACGATGATGATTGGGAGGACCAGCCAGCACCCTACATTGGCCCAGCAGAAGACAGCGCAGTACACGATGACTTAAAAGCAGCAGCAGTAGACGCAGCAGCAGAGCAGAGTGATATGCCTGCCTATGACCCCACCAGCAGGCGCAGGGCGCAGTGCGATGACGAGGATGAGTGGCGGGAGCTGATGGCAAAAGAGAAGAAGGCAACACAAGCAGGTGGGGCAGCATGTAGATAGTAACCTCACCGCACCATCAGTTGCAGGCTCGTGTAACTGGTCCTGCTGGCAACATGTGTTGTGGCTGTCGTTTCCTCTTCTCTTGTGTTATCTAGCAGATCAGGGCAATACGCAAGCACAGCTTCGTGACTGGCTCTGTACATGGTGTCATTGGTGATGGGATAGCCAAGAAAAAGCCAATCGGCCAGTTTGCGCATATGTCCCTTACGCTGTGCGGTGCCACACCATCAGCTTCTCTGTCCAACAGGGCATGCCCTGTAATAATCAAAACTCTGCAGTTTGCACTCATGGGCGCTCACATTCCTGCAGCTATGCCTACTTTTGAACTTGACGCTGTGCCCCTTGCTTGCTAATCATGTGCTCTCTTTCTTGGCATATCCTACCATCCTGCAGGCAGCCAGAAGTACTCCGGTGCGGCAGCAGACGAAGAGCAGCAGCAGGATGATGATGCACAGCAGGACTCCGCATCTGGTGGCGGCAGCGTCAGTGGCAGCGGGCATGAGGGTGATGAGGCAGATGGTGACATCATGGATGATGACCTGGACGCCTCCAACGCCAGGACGCAGCGCCTGTTGAGAGGTGCGTGATGGCGCACAGGCAGGAAGCTGCCTTGCAGGACTTCGTTGCAAATACGGGTGTGCTCAGCAAACAGGCTCTGTGCTGATGAAGTGCTAGCGTGTTCGGCTGGCCAAGTAACAGCAAAGCAGCAGGCAGGGGTGTCCTTATTTGGCACACGACTCCATCATGCTGCTGCAGCAGCATTAGACCACGATGATTATCCTCTACACGACACGGCTGCTGCTGCCACGTGCTACGTGCATACAGCAGCTGAGGATGAGCTGGCCGCGTGCTTGACCATGCTACTTGCGTCTCGCACGAACGTGCTGCTGCTGTGCTGACATGCTTGCTGTACTCCTGCTGCTGCACCCGCAGAGGCAGCAGCCAAGGATGGGCTGGGCAAGGGCTTCAAGCCAGAGGTGGCGCCACTCAACAGCCTCCTGGGCAAGCTGGCAGCACGTCAGGCAGCACTCGAAGCAAAGTGAGTGTGCTGACAGCAAGAGCAATCAAGGGTTACTGGTGTTTGCTCGCAGGAAGTTCTCAACATGCAGCCACTGGTGTACTGCGCAGCCTGTGATGTACTTGGTTTGTTGTATGCAGCTTGGACAGGTCAGGATATCGCGCTCAAGCAACCAACCAGCGTAAGCCGCTGACTGCCACCTGTTCTGGCTGCTGCTTGTGTGCAGGGCACGGCAGCGTGGTCCAGCAGTGGCAGCAGCAGATGCTGGTGCAGCGGCTCAGCCTGCACTGACCTTTGAGCAGCTGAAGGCCCACCTAGAGGGGCACAGCCTGGGCCACAAGCAGCAGCAGCAGCAGCAGCAAGCCGCAGCTGTAGACCAGGCGGCAGCGCCTGCGGCAGCTACAGCGGACGTCGAGAGCGGGCAGCCAGCAGACGCAGGCGCAGGCGCTGAACTGGACATAGCAGATATTAATGATGGCGATGACGGGTTTGAAGACGAGCTAGTAGTGGAGCCATCCCAGCAGCAGCAGCAGCAGCAGGCAGGCGATGCCAGCTGGCTGCTGCCGGAGACGCAGCAGATGCTAGAAGAGCTGCCTGGTGCTGTTGCTGCTGCTGGCACAGGTGCAGCAGCGCTTGCAGGCACTGAGGCTCCCGCTGACGAGCTTGATCTGCAGCTGGACGATGCAGCAGATGAACAGCAGGGCAATGAGGCAGAAGATGGCTCTGGCAGCGGAGGCGAAGATGAGGAGATGGGGGACGCTGATGGCAGCGGGGATGAATCAGAAGATGAAGAGGCAGCAGACAGCGGCAACGATGAGGAGGATCTGCACGACAGCAGCGAGATAGAGAATGAGCAGCAGGACTCCGAACCTGAAGCAGAGCCGTTGCACTGGGAGGAAGAGGAGGGGGAGATCGGCAGCCAGCAGCAGGGTGGTGGGGAAGGTGGGGCAGCAGCAGCAGCAGGTGGTGGCGAAGGGGCAGCAGCAGCAGCCAAGAAGGTCAAGAAGGCGCGGCGTGCAGCTGGTGGCTTCATTGAGGCTGAGGCAGACCTGAGCGATGAGGAGGGGCGCGGCGGCTCTGACGACGAGGATGATGATGAGGAAGATGATGACCCTGAGCTGGTGAGTGGAGGTTCTGCCTGCAGGGTGCTCAGGTGATGCTGCATGTGCTCTACTTGAGAGGGTGAACAACACCGCAGCAGCATGTAGCTGTTACCAAAAGCGTGCAGCAAACAGCCAACTGTGTGGTGGCGTGCTGAGGCGGCGGGGACAGCTGGCTGGCAGGATATGCACGTTGTGCAAGCTGTTATGCATTGACTGTTCAGGGTAAGTATCTTGCCTCACACTTACAGCACATGTGTCCCGTGCCGCCTGCTGTGTCGCTGCTGCCGCCCCTGCAGGCAGCGATGATTGCTGACTACACAGAGGGCCGCATGGATGAGACGCGGCGTGCAGCGCTGCACACAGAGTACGAGGAGATGCGAGATGCCAAGGATCTGAAGCAGATGCTGGAGGCGCTCAAGCGCGGCTTCAGGCGCAAGAAGCGGGGTCTGGCAGGCTTGGACGATGAAGATGTGAGTGGCTGCGCTCGAGCATAGTGCGCAGAGCGCAGCGCAGAATGGTTTGGCAGGGCAAGGATGATCGTTCTTGGGTTGGGTGGCTGCAAGCTGCACAGGGCGCTTCAAGCAACGAAGCAAGGCGGTCTTCGTCCGTTCGCTGCAGAAAGCGTCAGCAATCTGCATGTGAACTTATTGGCTTTCCAGCCCAGCCCATGCAGCTGTGTATTACCTTACCATGCAGATGCTGTTGTGCTCCTCAGCTTCCTGTTACCTTGCTGACCTGTGCACCTATGTTGCACATGCGCCTGCATTGCGTCTCTGGCTGCCCAAACAGGATGGGACTGATGCAGCAGCGCGTCGCCGCCGTGCGGAGCTGCTTGGTATCGCACAAGAAGATGGTGCGGAGGAAGATGATGAAGCAGCAGCGGGCACAGACAGGCTGGCACGCCTGGACTTCCAGCTCACAGAGCAGGAGGATGACTTGGCTGCAGCAGAGGCAGCAGCAGCAGCTGAGCTGGCCAACAGGGAGAAGCAGAAGCTCATCCAGAAGCTGCAGCTGCAGGCCAGCGAGTCGCAGCCGGTGCGTTGGTGTTTGGAATGAAGGAAGCGGGTTTGAATTGCTGTGCTTTGGTGGGGTATTTGCGTGTGCAGGTTTGCAATGAGGTTTGTACCGTGTGCTGTAACGTGTCGGCGCGCATGTGCTACAACGTGCTGCAGGTCACTTCAGGGTCGCACCGTGTACCTGCATCACCTGTTGCGGCTGCTGCTCCTTGATTGCTGCTGCAGGAGTGCGATGTGATGCAGCTGCTGCAGATGGATGTTGATGAGGACTCACAGCACACAGCAGCGTTGCTCAGCTGCTCAGCATCAGTGGCTGCTGCGCCAGCCAGCAGGGCAGGCTCCCTGGGCATCAGCACCGGCCACGGCGATGTGCAGGCTAGCCACAGCCTCAGAGCGCAGGCAGCAGCGGGTGCCAGCAAGCAAGCTGCAGCTGGCGCAGCAGCAGCGGCAGGGGGTGCTGTAGGTGGGGCTGCGGGTGGCTTCAGCTTCCAGATGTTTGGCAAGGACTTGACCAACAGCAGCAAGCCGCAGCAGGTGAGCGTGCCGCTAGCTGCAGTTGCTGTAGTTGTTGTGATAGGGTGCAATGTGATGTTGCTGTACCGCTAGCGGCATGTGCTGGGGATGACTGCCCATACCCAGACAATGCTCTAGCCCCAGCTGCGCTTACGCGTCACAGCATCGGCAGTGCTGGCTCTACATCAGATACATGCACCATCTGCTGCTGCGCATGCTGTTGCCATCCTTGTTGCCAGCCGGCGCCATCACCTAACAGACACACCTGCTTTTGTGCTGCGTTTGCTGCTGTCTTGCTTGGGCTGCAATACAGGCTGCGGGCAGCTTCATCGGCAGGCAGGCCAGCCAGTCAGTCACAGTGCGTGCAGCCTCCAACTATGGCGCCAGCCGCTCTTTTGTGTTCGGATCCGACCCTAGCAACTACAGCAACCCAGCCGGTGGCAACACCCAGCAGCAGCAGCAGGACTCCAAGCAGGGTGCAGGCTCGGTGGGGCCGTCTTCCTTTGCAGGACTCAGCAAGCTCATCTCAGAAGCAGCAACAAAGGAGCCTGGCTGGCCAGCAGCAGCAGGCGGCAGCAGTGGGCGCCAGGGCAGTGCAGCTGCAGGCGGTGGTGACGGGTCGCTGCTGAGCATGCTGCAGGAGAAGAAGAGCAGCGCAGGTGTTGGTGCGCTTGACAGCAGCATCCTGAAGCAGCACGTGGCTGCTGTGGGTGCAAAGTACAAGGCTGCAAGCAACAACAACAGCAAGAAGGATGACGCTACGTCAAGGGGGTCCTGGGAGTACTAGACTACGATATGCGGGGGATCGCCTATTGATATCACCAATGTGTAGAGGGGCGGCCTGGTGGGGTTCTGGGCCATGTATCTTTTTTTCATTGTTATTGTCATACATGATGCTGCTGGGAGTTCGGCAGGCAGGTGACATTGAAGTAATAATTTTGTTCCTGCAAGCATGCATGCATTGCTGTAGGTATGCTTGGTTCCACTGCCTGGCAAAGTCTTTGCTGTGCACAGGCTGTGACGGCTATATTGTCAGGTGTCAGCTGTTTGTGCGACTCTTCTCTGGCGCAGGTTTCTTGGTGGGTGTTTTGGGCCAGCCTGGCCCTGAGGCTGTAGCTACTACAGTGACAGTTCTGCTTGTTTGTGTGACGCTGCCCCACCAGGCCGCTTCGCCATCAAACATCATCAGTTGCTGGGCATGCTGCGGCTGCGACGTGTGCCTGCGTGGGAGTTCCTGTGCTGTGGCATGCAGTGCTCAGTCACTTGAGCTGGATGGCAGCAGCATCAGCAGATCATCCAGCGGCGACCCCTTCAAGGGCACCCCAGAGTTTGATTCATAGAGGTTACAGCGTACTGCATGGCCCTTTGGCGGCCAAAGCATGTTTGTGCTTGTCTAGTCGCGCCGCCAGAGATGTTCCAGCTGCGTACTGCTAGCCCTTCAGTCAGGGAACGTTGTAAGTTGCAAACATTCGTACGGAGCCGCCTTCAGGCAGTATTTGAGATGTCGTGTGCAGCGTTAATTAAGCTTTCGCCATGACGATATAGATAGTGGGAAGGCTTGGCTGAGGCTGCTGTAACAGCTGGCAGGAAAATGCAAGGGCTGCAAGGACACAGCCAGGTGCGAGCCCGCTGCAATGCATGCAGCCTCCGGGAGCTGCCAGCTGTC